>SJYC01050030.1:0-19202 GCA_006408675.1 Madoqua kirkii | reverse complement strand
AGCACTTTTTATCTTTAGAGTCACTGCCAGATTCCCGGGGGTGGGGTGGGGGTGGGGATGGTGGTCATGGACAGTGGGCTCACATCTTCACCTGCAAGGACTACCTGATGCCAGGCACACCTGCAGTAAGGTAGAGGGCCCTCTGAGCCCCTGTGGTGTGGGTCAGACCCCCCAAAAGGGGCTGGTGGATGAGATGTGAATTAGAAGACCTGAGTTCTGGTCACGTGCTAAATAACTCTGAGACTTCACTTAGGAGTCCTAAGCCTACATCTCTTGGCCCCTCAAAGGGGGATGAGGCTGCTGTGCCATCCCCACCCACATACACAGAATAGGTAGCTTTAGGTCTGCTCATGAATGTAAAAGTGGTTTGAAAAATAGATACTGCAGAGAATTTTACTCATTGAATGTATCTTTCTCTTACCTCTGTGGGCCTCCTCCCGATCCCCTCTTTGGGTGAAGTGGGAACAGCTAAGAGGCTATTTGGGAAATATCTGAAATGTACCGTTTTCTGAATTTCCCAGGAAAAGACCAACAGAAATAGGCTTTGTATGCACATTAATAGTGTGCTCAGTGCCCCCATGATCAGGCCATGGAGGTTCTTTGTCATCTATAAAGTGTGGTACAGCTCTCAATCGTGACTGAAACTCTGACAGTGATTTATTTTTGCACAAGTAGGGAGGCATGACATTTCTGTAACATATGGTTCAACACTGGCTTTAGAGGCAGATCATTAAGACTTAAACTCTCTGCTCTACCTTTTATCAACTATGAGATTTGGTGAAATGGTTTACCTACTCGAGCTTCACTTTGCTTGTCTGTAAAATGGTGTTAATAATATCAACCGTGGGGAGTTGCAAGAGGAATCAGTGAGCTGAAGAGTGTAGAGAGCTTCGTTACTTTGATGGCTTGAGTAAGAGTATATAAAATGAGATTTGATGCAAGAAAAATCTAATCAACTCAATTCTTCTAATTTTTTCCCCTCGTGACCAGGCCTATAGGTAGGGTTTAATTTGGGTGACTCTTCTACTCAGGATGTTAATAAACTAAGTTTCTCTACTTAGTTTAGAGTAGAGAATTAGCTTTAGAGGATCTAGTGTCCAAAAATGCTCTTAGAGGTGCAGGAAGGTAAAATGAAAATACTTAGAAGTTGGTAAATTATGAAGTCCTTGCTAAGCAAAGATTTGATTTGCCTTTGTTTCTGTTTCTGCCAAAGATAGACTAAGGACCCACGGTGCCTAGACTGGTTTTGATGCCTATTAGATGGATTTCTCCTGAGAAGTTTAGATAATCTCTGATATTTATATAGTAGCAGTCAGATCCCTGGCACTTAGCAATGGCCAGGAAGAGATTAGATAAAAGACCCTTAAGAGATTAGTGTAATATAACCCAGACTTTGATGCATCTGTTCTCTGTCGGCCTTTGAAGTCAGGCCCCATATGCCATTTTTCATAGTAAATCCAAAGGGCAATTTTAGGATCCTATGTTGTGAATATTTTTCTGTTCAGTTGTTTTGAACACTGTTGTCTTGGTGCCTGGATATTCCCTGCCATAAAATGGAGTTTTAAAACTCCACTCTCTTTTCTTTTATAAATTCAGTATCATAATGTGAAGGTTCTTTAATTATGTGCCGAACTATGACCAGCCAATATTGGGACCGAGCTCTGCCCTAGTCTTTTTAAAAATGTTCGCTCATCTGTGGCTGCGCTGGGTCTCTGTTGCTGGGCTCGGGCTTTCTCTGGCCGTGGTGAGTGGGGCTACTCTCCATCCGCAACGTGTAGGCTTCTCATCACCGGGGCTTTTCAGTGGCGCATGGCCTGAGCTGCCCCCAGCATTTGGGGTTCAGGCCAGGAACTGAACCCATAGCCCCTCCACTGGCAGGCAGATTCTTAACCACTGGATTGCCAAGTCCCTCTAATCACTTTTTTAGAAGAAAAAGATGGTTAATGAATTTCATTTCCTATTCCTTAGACTTTATTCATATTCGTCCAAAACATGATATTTCTCTTCAGTCCATTTGGCTTCTCCTTAATCTACATTAATTGGGGGAAAAGGATGCTTGGTGATTGGTTGGAGTGTTGGGATTAAATTCCTTAGACTTTACTCATATTCGTCCAAAACATGATATTTCTCTTCAGTCCATTTGGCTTCTCCTTAATCTACATTAATTGGGGGAAAAGGATGCTTGGTGATTGGTTGGAAGTGTTGGGATTAAGAAAAGCTAGGCAGAGATTCATGCCTGGCTTCTCTACTTGTGTACCTGCTGGTATAGAGGGAGTGGAAGAGGGTGGCATGGCAAGTG
This sequence comes from Madoqua kirkii, assembly GCA_006408675.1. Classification (NCBI taxonomy): domain Eukaryota; kingdom Metazoa; phylum Chordata; class Mammalia; order Artiodactyla; family Bovidae; genus Madoqua; species Madoqua kirkii. The sequence continues at coordinate 16,903 of SJYC01050030.1, read as the reverse complement.
GGGGTGACTGTGCTGTATTAGAATTTTACAAAAGAGGTTCGGTTTGGGGGGCATCATAATTTGCACCCTAGTCTGTTAAATTCACACCATTATGAACCATGGTCAATCAGAGATTGCCTCTAGTTCCCTCCCCTTGAATGTTGGCTCAGAGGGAAAAACATACCAGGTACATTGTGGAGATATACCCTCTGGGAATAGGCATTTGTATAAATTATTCATGGCTGGGATTAGAATTTACTCTCATTCAATGTTTTACCAGCATCTATTCACAGAAAATGAACAACAGAATTTCCTCCTGTACATAAACAGATCTGCATCTTAGAAGAGTAGTTGAATTGCTTGTGACACTGAAAAGGGTATTCTTAGGTAATGGGATAACCAGGCTATCAGCATGATTGGTTACCACTACATTACAGAATAAAATTGTATTGAGTTAATGAGTTAATTCCACATCTTGACAACAAGGAGAGAAAACACACAGAGGTCTAGTTCAAAAACAAGGAGACAGTGGAGGGTTCTTTGTAGACAGTTCTTACAATTAAGAAAAAGATTTTCCTGTGTGTAATTAGTGATGATCAGGCTGCCAGATTCCCAGACAAAGACACTGTTAATGATCACTTGTAGCAAAATATTTCCCCACAGTTAACTGGATGTATCTTTGGTTTGACTTGACTCATAGATGAAAGAGTTGTCCACACAGTTGGAGGTCTCTTTTCTTGAACTTGGAAGTAGTGTTGTGAGTGGGGTTGAAAGCTGAGGGAGAGATCTATGGTCCTTTAGTAACGTCACATGGTTTGGTTTTGGTAGAACGAGAAATTCAGCCCTGCTTCAGCTCTATGTGGAAGCATGCTAAATTTCCTTTTTCTAATAAAGAACTGTGCTAAACATTTTTATAGACTTTTAAGCCCTGAGCTTTCTTTTGCAGAGTTAAGATGCTGTCAGGGGTAGCTGACAGCTGGATACCGGTGCTGTGGATACTGCGGTACCTGAACTGAATAGGCTGATAGCCACACCTGACGTTAACAAGTGAGTGGGAACCTCTCTGCCACTGGCTGGCAGCGACCGTTCCCATAGAAATAGCTGTTGGGATCAGTGGAAACGAGGTAAGTGAAAGTTTTCCCTGATCCTTGTTTCCATCAAGCTGATGTCGGTTTCCCTGGCAACAGCAGTGGACAGCAGCCAGGCACAGCAGCAGATTGAGGAGCGCTCTCTCACTTGTCAGCTGTGGCTATCATGTATTCCTAATCCAATGCTTTTTTATAAGATGCAGCAAAACACCCCTGAGGGCCCAGGAGGCATCTCTGGCCACACGTGCCCTCCCGAGCACCCATCTTGGCAACGGAGAGCTCTTTACTTAGCGGAATTCATCACTGAGCTTTCATGCAGAGGCTCAGTTCTTCATAAAGACACTGGCACCTTAGCAGTTGAAATTAAAGCCATAATTTTCCTGTGTTCCCTCTTCAGTTGGCGGCATTAACAATTGTTCTTATTTCTGCAGTGAAGGGTTGTTTATGAATTTAATAATTTGACTTCTGTGAGAAACATATTGATGATTGCCCTAAGGTGCTACCGTCAAGCTTATGTCAGTATTTTTTTTCTTTTTCCTTCCTTGTAATATTCTTTTATAGGCTGGTAAAATTGCTTATAGAAATTAAATCTTGGTATAGCAGAACAGCTCAGGATAGCAAGACCCATACGTCTGTGGTACTGGGAGCTCTTCTTTATTCAAGTTCAGCAGTTGTCCTAATAAATAAAATGTTCCTGGAGCATTTTATTTTAGACTTTTTTTTGTTTTTAAATTGATTTTTATTAGAGTATAGTTGCTTGACAATGTTATGTCGGTTTCTATTTTACAGCACAGTGACTTAGCTATACGTATACCTATATTCCCTCTTTTTAAGATTTCCTTTCCACTCAAGCCAACACAGAGCATCAAGTCGATTCCCTGAGCTATGCAGTAGGTTCTCACTAGTTATCTAGTTTATACATAGTAATGTACATATGTCAATCCCAGTCCCCCAATTCAACCCACCTTCCCACCCCTCCTTGGTTTCCATAAGTTTGTCCACATCTGTGTCTCTATTTCTGTTTTGGGAATAAGTTCACCTGTACTATTTTCCTAGATCCTACACAGAAGCGATATTACATTTAAGCAGGTGTGGGCCCCCAAGGTAAAAACATCACCTCCTGTATGAGAGCGTTCTCAGTTCCACAGAGCACAACTGTTGTCACTGGCAGGGCATGTAAAGTGGGAGTCTGTGCGGAGAGGCACAGAGTAAGGTGTTGGACATTACCTTATTTTAAACCCTTAAAGGTGTTGGTAACATTTTAAAAGTATTTTCTGTCAAGCATATTCCTTGGTGGGTCCAGTGGTTAGGACTCCCCACTTCCACTGCAGGGGATCCGGGTTCGATCCCTGGTCAGGGAAGTAGAACCCTATAAGCCATGTGGCACAGTACCCCCCCAAAAAACAAAATATTTTCTCTGAATCAAAATAAAACTGCAAGATTCAGAGCTGTATCTCTGAGAATTAAGTGAAGATGCAGATCCACAGTATTATGAGAATTTAGATTGACTGTGTAAAAGAACACTAAAAAAAAACCTAAAAGAGCACTGAAAAATTTCCTGTCTTGGGGGTTCTTTCTGAATAACTTTTTCCCCAACAATCTGGACAAGGGCAAATATGCTTGGTTGGGAGGCAGTATTTAGGACTAACCCTGTACCACCTGATAAGAGTTCAGTGTGACAGACTAATAAGAAGCAGACAATCTTGCTAAATATTCTTCTCTCTCTTAGACTTATTAAGAAAAAAATGAGTTCATCATTCATTCATTGAATGTTTTTATGTGCTTACACAGTGATAGATGTATTTGCCAAGTACCTTCCCAGGCTCTGGGATTTGAGTGTTGAGGCAAATCAGAATTTTATCTTCATGATGCTTGTATCTAATGAGGGGGAGGAAATTGCAAAGTTTTATAAATCCTTTAAAGGAAAGATTCATGATGTTGTGAGAGTGTTTAACAGGGAGAACAAATGTTTCAGGGAAGCATCCTGAAGAAAGGGAAGGATGAAGGAATAGCCCTCATATCCAGGCAAGATGGGAAAGACACTGAGAAAGGGTATTACAATCAAAGGGAAAATCCCATCAGAGGCCCACAGTACAAATGAGCGGAGGGTAGTGGAGAATCTGAAGAAAGCCAAAAAAAAAGAGAGACTGATCAGCAGAGCCCAGATCACAAGGGTCCTTCGAGACCATGTCACAGATTCCGGTCATTAGCTGAAGGATAAAGGAACCCAGTGATAAACTTTAAGCTCAAAGTGGTGTGATTTCTATCTGTGTTTAATGAAAATTACTCTGTGTTCTGATATCGTCAACTTGCCTTAAATGCTTCAACAAATATAATGGATAGAGGCATAGACAGATAGGAGATAAAGTGTAACAAATGTTCATTGTGGAAACCAGGTGGCAGGCATGTATGTGTTCACTGTGTAAGTCTTCTTACTTTTGTGAACATGTGAAATTTTTTCTTAATGTTGAAAACATTGAGCATATAAAAATCACTCTGGCTGCAGTAGTAGGAATGGACTATATAGATGCAAGACTAGATGAGGGGAGTGCAATTTAAGACTATTGTAATCCTCTCCCAGTCACAATATAGTAACAGTGCCAGAATGGACCTTTTACTATAAACAACTATAAAACTGGCCAAAATATATGAAGCATTTTTTCCCTCAGAAGATAGAAATAGGCAGCACAGGATTATGTCCCTTAAGAGAAGGGAAGCACATGAAGTAAGTGCCACAATTGCCTGGGCTTTCTGCCCAGAGACTCTCTTAGAATTGTGGCTCAGGGAGGCAGAGCCCAGGAGAGGACCACGGTCTATTTGATTAAGAGGCAAAAGCAGAGTTTGAACTGCCAAGATAGCTGGAATTTTCAGGGCAGGCTACTGGAGAGCAGTAGGCAGAGCAAGGACTCAGGTATCTGAAAGGATTCTCTGACATCTTTGACCATATACTAAGCTGCTGTGTGCCAATTGAACCTACCAAAGTGTGGCAGAGAGCAGCTACTACAAAGCTGTGAGCTGCTGGAAGTCTCAGTGTTGGACAACAGAGGGATTCTGATCAGCTAGACTAGATTGAACTTGATGAATACACTGGACATTCAAGTGAAACCCCAGAAACACCAGGCATTAGGGGTGGGGTTACCTTACCCCTGGAGTAAAAGCCACTCTAGACCTGCGCCCGTGAATCTTACAGACAAGCTTCAGAAGGATCAGGACAAGTGGCCAACTAAACACCTGCCAAAACAAGTCAACACCCATTAAAGGAAGACCCCAAAACTCAGATGTTCCCCAAGTGTTCCTCCAGATCATTAAAAGTTATGGGCTATGAAAAGAAGCAGGAAAACATTATCCATAATCAAGACGGGGTGGGCCATCAGTACAAACAAATTGAGAGATGACAGATAAGGCAAGAAAGGAACAAAGACCGTGTGGGACGAACAAAAAACCAATAGCAAAATTAAGTACAAAAATCAGTAAATCCACAAACACAGATGAAAAATTTATAGTTCCATTTTGACAACTGAAGAACATGGGGATGAAAAAAACTAAACATAGATAACATCTGAACACTACCAATGAAACTGACCTTAATTGGTTCTCACATCTAGTAACAGCAGAATACACATTCTGTTCAGGAGCGCCAAGGTAGGCTACATCTGTGCTGTTCTGAAAAAGGGCTCAAAAGATTAAAATCTTGAAAAGTATGTTTTTTTCTAACAGCAATTGATTAAAAATATAAACTAGTAATAGTAGCTATTTAGAATTCTCTTTCGAATTCTAGAATTCTTTAGATTCTTGATAATGAAATAAGACATCTCCAAATAACTTATAATTTAAAGAAAAATGTTACAATGAAAATAAGGGATGTTTTAAACTTAATGATCCGTGTGCACTTGAGAAGAAGGTGTATTCTTCTGCATTTGGATGGAATGTCCTGAAGATACCAGTGAGATCCATCTCATCTAATATATCACTTAAGAGTTGTGTTTCCTTATCAATTTTCTGTTTTGATGATCTGTCCATTGGTGTGAGTAGGGTATTAAAGTCTCCTATTATTACTGTGTTACTGTCAATCAGTTTCTTCTTTTATGTCTGTTAGTGTTTGTCTTATGTATTGAGGTGCTTGTATGTTGGGTGCATAGATATTTACAATTGTTATGTCTTCCTCTTGGATTGATCCCTTGATCATTATGTAGTGTCCTTCCTTATCTCTTGTAATCTTGTTTATTTTAAGGCCTATTTCATTCTGGTGCACATATCCGGAATCTAGAAGAATGGTTCTGAAGAATTCATTTGCAGGGCAGCAATGGAGAAACGTAGAGAACAGACTTGTGGACATGGGGAGAGGAGAGGAGAGGGTGAGATGCATGGAGAGTAACGAAACTGGCATTACCATGTGTGAAATAGACAGCCAACGGGAATCGTCTGTATGGCTCAGGAAACTCAAACAGGGGCTCTGTGTCAACCCAGAGGAGTGGGATGGGGAGGCAGATGGGAAGGAGGTTCAAAAGGGAGGGGATATATGTATACCTAGGCTGATTCATGGTGAGGTTTGACAGAAAGAGCAAAATTCTATAAAGCAATTATCCTTCAATAAGAAAAGAAAGAAAATGATAGTGAAAATACAGCAAATCAAAATGTGCATTATCCATCTAAAGCAGTGCTTAGAAATTTATAGCTCTAAATGCCTTTCAATTCAGTGGTCTCTATTCCCATCTAAGAATCTAGAAAATGAAAGCAAATTAAATCCAAGGAAAGTAAAAGAGAAATGAGAGAAGTCAGTAAAACAGGAAACTCAAGTAAGAAGTAAAGTTAACAAAGTTAAGAGTGGACTGTTCAAAAAGCTTGATAAAATTAAAAAATCTTTAGCAAGACTAATTAAAAAAATCAGTCAGTATCAGAAATGATGGAGGGGATGTCAACACAAATACTACAGACATTAAAATAACGAGAGACTAAGATAAACAGTTTTATGACAGTAAATTCAATAATTTAGGAGCAATGGACATATTCGTTGAAAAACACAGCTTATCAAACTGACTCAAAGAAAAAGAAAAAAACTGAAGGGCCCTGTATTTGCTTTTCAAATGGAATTCTGAATCACAGACCTTCTCTCAAAACCAGAGGCCTGGGTAATGTCGAGTGAACTCTGTCAAACAACTTAGAAGAAAAGAATAACATTCCATTCCTAGAAGAACTTTTAGAATGTATAGGAGGGGACATTCTCTAACTCATTTTTATGAGGCCAGAATAACTTCAATACCAAACACAACAGACATAAAAGAACAATATCCTTCCTTAATACAGATGTAAAATTCTCAAATATAACAAATTGGATCTAGCAATAATTAAAAGAATAATACCTCATGATCAAAGGAAGTTTATGTTAGAAACACAGATCAGTTCATCATTGGAAAATCAAGCAGTTGTAATTTACTGTATTGACAGAATGAAGGAGAAAAATCATATGATCATCTCAATAAATGCAGAAAATGCCACCAACAATATTCTATAACCATTCATGATAAAAACTCTCAGCAAACTAGGACTATATGGCAGCTGCCTCAACCTGAATAAGATTATCTACGGAAAACACAGAAACTGTAACTGACACCGTGCTTGATGGTGAAAGGCCAAATGCTTTCTTGTAAGATTAGGAACAAAGTAGTCACTCATCTCTCATCCCTTTTCTTCAGCTTTACCAGTAGGTCAGTACATTAAGGCAAGTAGAGGATATAACAGAAAGAGTAGAAAGAAAGTAAAAAGTATTTCTCTTTACAGGAAATATGATTATCTGTTTAGAAATTCCCAACAAACTGCCTGAAAACCTATTAGAATTAGTAAGTGACTATAACAAGGTCTCAGGGTATAAGATCAGTGAACAAAGGTCAGTCTTATTCCCATGTACAAGCTCCAGTAATGTAAACAATGAACTTTGAGAAAATAAGATTTTCAATAGCATTAATGCATTTTAAAATACTTAGGAGTAAAGATAAAAGAGGTTATGGAGGACCTCTACACTGAAGACTACAAAATACTGATTGGTCAAATTAAAGATGATCTAAGTAAATGATAATGGCCCATGATCATGGATTGGAAGATTCAGTAGTGTTAAGATGTTGAATTTATCTATGCACTCATCAAATTTATCTATTTATTCAGTGATGTCCCATTCATAAATATTAATGGCCTTAAAAAAAAAGAAATTGATAAGATGATTCTAGTATTTATATATTATTATGAGGGACCTATAATAGCTAAAACAATCTTGACAAAGAACAAAGCTGAAAGACTTATACTACCTGATTTCAAGACTTCCATAAAGCTATAGTAAATACACTGTCATTTTGGCCTGAAGATAGATATATATAACAATTGAATGGAATAGAAAATCCAGAAATATATATATAGGGTCAGTTGTTTTTTGACAAAAGTATTAAAGGATACTATTAAAGGAGAAAGGATAATTTTTTTCAGTGAAATGCTGGAAAAAGTAGGAATCTGTTTTAAAAAAGAACATTGACGTTTGTATCACACTTAACACAAGCACTAACTTGAAATGGATCATCAGTTCAGTTCAGTCACTTGCTGCTGCTGCTAAGTCGCTTCAGTCGTGTCCGACTCTGTGCGACCCCATAGGCAGCAGCCCTCCAGGCTCCGCCGTCCCTGGGATTCTCCAGGCAAGAACACTGTAGTGGGTTGCCATTTCCTTCTCCAATGCATGAAAGTGAAAAGTCAAAGTGAAGTCGCTCACTCGTGTCCAACTCTTCATGACCCCACTGCAGCCTAACAGGCTCCTCCTTCCATGGGATTTTCCAGGCAAGGGTACTAGAGTGGGGTGCCATTGCCTTTGTGTCCAGTTCTTTGCAACCCCAGGATTGCAGCATGCCAAGCTTCCCTGTCCATTGCCAATTCCCAGAGCTTACTGAAACTCATGTATATCGAGTCAGTGATGCCATCCAAGCATCTCATCCTCTGTCGTCCTCTTCCTGTCTTCAGTCTTTCCCAGCATCAGGATCTTTTCCAGTGAGTCAGTTCTTCACATCAGGTGGCCAAAGTATTGGAGCTTCAGCTTCAGCTTCAGTCCTTTGAATGAATAGTCAGGACTGCTTTCCTTTAGGATTGACTGGTTGGATCTCCTTGCAGTCCAAAGGACTCTCAAGAGTCTTCTCCAACATCACATTTCAAAAGCATCAATTCTTCAACACTCAGATCTAACTAAAAAGCTAAAATATGAACATTTTCTAAAAATATTTCTGTATTTCATAAATAAGAAATTGGAAAGAAAAACATACAATGGAGAAAATACGTACAACACATATATCTGACAAAGAGTTTGTATAGAGAACATACAAGAACTCTTAACAAATAATAGGATAACCCAATTGAAACTGGCAAAAGACTTGAACAGATACTTCGCAATACACACACACAAATAGCCAATGTACATATAAAGATGTTTAATATTATTAGTCATCTGGGAAATGAAAGCTAAAATTGCAGTGAAATTCTACTACATATATCAGCTTCCCTGGTGGCTCAGCAGTAAAGAATCTGCCTGCAGTGCAGGAGACATGGGTTCTGTCCCTGGGTTGGAAAGATTCCCTGGAGGAGGAAATGTCAACCGACTCCAGGATTTTTGCCAGGAAAATCCCATGGACAGAGAGGCTTGGCAGGCTACGGTGCATAGTGTCACAAAGAGTTGGACATGACTGAGCAACTGAGCATGCATCTACTACATATATAGAATAGTTAAAAATAAAAGAAAAAACAACAGTATCAAGTGTTGGCAGCAATATAGAGCAACTGATAATGCTCACACATTTCTCACAGAAACATGAAATGGTACAACCACTTCAGAAAAACTTGTCAAAGTTCTCATAAAATTAAACAGATATAACTCAGCAGCTCCATTTCTAGTTGTTTACTGAAAGAAACGAAAGCCTTCTGTCCACAAAATAACTTGTATGCCAGCATTCATCAAGCATTGTTTTTAGTAACTTAAAATCAGAAAAAAACACAAAGGTTTATCAGTAGGTAGCATAAAAAAGGAAATTGTGGTATATTTAGATTTTGGATACTGTTCAGTAGCAGTAAAAAAGAATTAAAGTACTAATACAGCATTACCAAAAACATATTGATGAGGAAAAGAGGCCAGTTGTAAAATAACATGAAGTTCTGGAATAGGCAAAATTAATCTATAATACAGAAATTAAATCATTTTCTAGAGTGGGAGAAGGATGAGTTGATGGGGAAAGGCAATGAGAGAACTTTCTGAGAGGTGTAAATGTTTTATGTCATGATTGTGGTGGTGTTTACATGCTGTCGACATTAGCCAAGCTGTAAACTTGTGTGCATTTTATTGTTCGTGACTTGCATCTTGATAAAATTGATTTGAAAACATTAAAATAGAATTAAAAGTCTTCTGCTTCCCGTCAAAATGAAGTGACAGTTAGCAGATTTACCCTCCCACCTGAAACAACAAAATCAAACCCCCAAACAGACAATATATGTAAAACAATGGTTTTTAAAGACACTGGATATCAGGCAATGAAGGATAGTGATCCCTGAGAATCGGGGAAAAAAAACTCAACAAGCTTCATGATTGTCCCAGTTTACTGGCTTAAGAGAATTCCTGGGCCACAGCAGAAGAGCAGGAAGCCCAGGCAGAGCTCTGTGGTCTCCCTGGGTTTCGAAGATGAAGCCAAGGGTCTGCAAAAACTATGGTGGCTAAAGAACACAGGACAGAGTTCTGCAGAGGAGAGAACTTCATGGAGAACTCCAGATGCCCCCCCCCCCCGCCTTAAGGATTCAGGACCTGTGTGTATGAGGAAGCTGGGGAAAGAAATTTGGATGGATTAAAAGGATGGTGTTCAGTGCTCGCAAAGGGCCAGGAATATTGCCTGTTCTCACCAGCCAGACTGGAAGAACTCATAATTCACAGGACACAGAGTAGAATACTCTGAAAGAATTTGCCTCAGCAATGGAATTGCTAACTCTAGATTCAGTAGTGTCCAGACTGACCTAACAGATTGCTGAAGCAAGACCTGAAAGGATCAATCAGTTTGGTTCAGCTTACGTACCCCAGAACAAAGCGCAGGAGCATGTGTAGAAATACAAAAATATCTAGCATCCAACAAGGTAAAATGTCTGGGATCAAGTTACAAGGCATGCAAAGAAGCAGATAACTGTGACCCATAATTAGAAGATCTAATCAATCAGTTGAAAAGGATCCAGAACTCACTGAGATGTTAAAATTAGCAGAAAAGGACATGAAAAAGAGTCATTAATAACTGTATTCCATGTGTCCAAATGTTAGAGACATGGAAGATGAACAGATGGCCTAAAAAAAAAAATCAAAATCCTAAGAATAAGTTTAATGAAGGATGTACCAGATCAGATGATCACTTCTACCGAAAGCTTTGCTGAAGGGAGTTACAGCCTCAAAAAAATGAGAGGATTGGGAAACTTATTTTCTTAGACTGTCAGAAAACAGGTAGGATTAAGAAAAGGAGGTTTTTTGGTAATGAGAAGAAAGGAAGAGACTGTGGGGCAAATACACGTTTGTTTGGTCTTAGGAAGCTGGGGGTATTCCCGCTTGGTCTCTGACGCAGGAGGCAGGGTTGACTGCTAGTGGTGGAGGGTAGGTGGCAGACTCATGTCTGGAGAGTAGACTAGGTTCAAGAGGGTGGTTGCAGGGAGTTGGGGAGTGAGTGGACCAGAGAACTGAGGTAGCTGTTTGGTAGCACTGAGGTCTTGTTTGAAGCCAGTGATGATGAAACCATACCAATGCCAGTCTATCCCATTGTATGACTTTCTGTATCCATGTTTGACCCCTCTTACCTAGGTATGGAGAAAGGGAGGGTTTGAACTCTTCTGGGGTGAGGGTTTTGCTCTCTCTGTATGATCAAAGGATACAAGAAAGTTTAGGATACCAATAATAACATCACTGAATGCATTGCTGATGGATTATAAAGTCTAAGGTAGATTAGGATGGGATGGGAGGCCTAATGGATTGAGAGAAAAAGGGAGGCAGTCAGTGGACTGGGTGGGAATAAGTCCCAGGTGGTTCTGTGGTAAAGAATCCACTAGCCAATTGAGGAGCTGCAGGAGATGCGGGTTCAGTCCCTGGGTTGGGAAGGTTCCCCTGGAGCAGGAAATGGCAACCCACTCCAGTATTCTTGCCAGGATAACATTTGGTTCAGCTTACGTACCCCAGAACAAAGCGCAGGAGCATGTGTAGAAATACAAAAATATCTAGCATCCAACAAGGTAAAATGTCTGGGATCAAGTTACAAGGCATGCAAAGAAGCAGATAACTGTGACCCATAATTAGAAGATCTAATCAATCAGTTGAAAAGGATCCAGAACTCACTGAGATGTTAAAATTAGCAGAAAAGGACATGAAAAAGAGTCATTAATAACTGTATTCCATGTGTCCAAATGTTAGAGACATGGAAGATGAACAGATGGCCTAAAAAAAAAAATCAAAATCCTAAGAATAAGTTTAATGAAGGATGTACCAGATCAGATGATCACTTCTACCGAAAGCTTTGCTGAAGGGAGTTACAGCCTCAAAAAAATGAGAGGATTGGGAAACGTATTTTCTTAGACTGTCAGAAAACAGGTAGGATTAAGAAAAGGAGGTTTTTTGGTAATGAGAAGAAAGGAAGAGACTGTGGGGCAAATACACGTTTGTTTGGTCTTAGGAAGCTGGGGGTATTCCCGCTTGGTCTCTGACGCAGGAGGCAGGGTTGACTGCTAGTGGTGGAGGGTAGGTGGCAGACTCATGTCTGGAGAGTAGACTAGGTTCAAGAGGGTGGTTGCAGGGAGTTGGGGAGTGAGTGGACCAGAGAACTGAGGTAGCTGTTTGGTAGCACTGAGGTCTTGTTTGAAGCCAGTGATGATGAAACCATACCAATGCCAGTCTATCCCATTGTATGACTTTCTGTATCCATGTTTGACCGCTCTTACCTAGGTATGGAGAAAGGGAGGGTTTGAACTCTTCTGGGGTGAGGGTTTTGCTCTCTCTGTATGATCAAAGGATACAAGAAAGTTTAGGATACCAATAATAACATCACTGAATGCATTGCTGATGGATTATAAAGTCTAAGGTAGATTAGGATGGGATGGGAGGCCTAATGGATTGAGAGAAAAAGGAGGCAGTCAGTGGACTGGATGGGAATAAGTCCCAGGTGGTTCTGTGGTAAAGAATCCACTAGCCAATTGAGGAGCTGCAGGAGATGCAGGTTCGGTCCCTGGGTTGGGAAGGTTCCCCTGGAGCAGGAAATGGCAACCCACTCCAGTATTCTTGCCAGGATAACTCCATGGACAGAGGAGCCTGGTGGGCTGCAGTCCATGGGGTCACAAAGAGCCAGCAGTGACTGACCACACACCCAGTAGACTGGACGTTCCAAAGAGGTTAGTATTGTTTCTAGTGGGAGTAGTGAGACAGGTCAGCTGGGCTGAGAGAAGGTTGTGGTTAGGGAGCAGAAAGCTTGCATTTATGATTAGGACTGGTAAGATCTGCGGATTGATAATAACGGAGGTTAATATGTCAAGGGATTGAAAAGCTGGGGCTTGATGGGGTAACCAGGGGCTACTGGAGTCCCCTAGGAAGATGGTAGTATTTGGGATGGGGAGGAAGCCTGGGATCTGGGAGCCTGAGACTTCAGTCCAGGGGGCAAGTAGAAGACACACAGAGAAAGGGGAGAAGGTCACATATCCTACGGTGCCATCCTCAGAGGAGCAGGACTTCTTGTTTGTTTGGCTTTTGCAGCAGGATAACCAAGTATTTTTCTAGATGTGAAGAGGAACAGAAAAGCAAGAAGGCCATAAACTCCACCTTGAGACCCCAAGGGAGGTAGGGTCTGGAAAGGGCTGGAGGGGAAGCAAAGTGGTAAGCTTGAGGGTGACCCTCAAAGCAAGGAGAAGGGAGAGGGTCCCTTTGAGAAGGTCGAGGGTACAGGAGAATGTGCCCTCTGGAGTAGCAGTTCTGGGGGGGTTCACGGTAAAGGGTTGACAAATGAGAGGAAGCTGAGCCAGTGATGGGGAAGTTCAGAGGACCTCGGGGATGAGCATGCACTGGCTGATGGGGATTGTCCCTCCAACATGTCCTTTGTGCTTTGCCAGGTGACTGCTGGCATCAGCAGAGGCTTAGTGGTGGTGAGGGTGTCCTGCGGAGAGGATCCTCAGCCAATGGAGATTACTTGATCTGGGGCGGTGGTCTAGGCTCACCTGGCCTGAGATGTGTACTGGAAGCTTCAGCCTCTGCAGGGACAGCCCGGGGGTGTTGGTAACTCCAGTGGGTACACCCACAGCTGAGGGGTGTGCACTGCTGTGCCTGGGGCTTCTGAGTGCGGCGCCGCCTGCAGTGGCTCCTTGGGTCCCGGGGATTCCTAGTTGCTGTGATAATTGGTTTCCACATGTTGTAGTGGAAAGAACTTAAGTTCAGAGGTCAGAGTCTTGGCTCTTGTCCTGGTGCCTTATTTCCTGGTGACGTGACTTTCCTCAGTATGTTTCACCTCTCCAAGCCAGAGTCTTCTCACCTCCTAAAGTCAATGGCCCCATTTTGCCAGGCAGTTTTTCTTACAGTGCCATCCTGAGAGCCAAGAAGAAAAATGGATGGGAAGGGACCTTGTGAACTGTAAAGACCTTTGCAAATGTGAGGTGTGCTCAGTATTGGCTATCTCAGAGGCTGTTCTGTGAGTTTGAAAAGACTTCTTATTTATATTTGCAGTCTGAACATTCACTTGCAAGCTCTTGTCTCCAGGGCCCCATGTCTTTCTAGGACTTGGAGAGGCACTTGAAGCCCTAACCTAATTTCTCTAAGTCTGATTGCCATAGAGTTTGTTTTGGATTCAGGGATCAAATATTAATCCATCCAGAACAAGATCATTCCCTTGAAATTCTGCTTTAAAATAAATCTTGGTTTAAGTTATCTGCTGGCACCTTCATAGCATCCAAGCGTTTGGGGCTTTTCAGCTTCTGAGTCGGGAAGGCTTTCACTGCATCTGAAGGATTCTAATCCAGTGGCTGATGGCACACTGCCTGCCCAGAGGTGTGCTGTTCCCAGAAGCCCACCTGTCTTTGAATTATATGCTGTTCCTTACAGACAGGCTTGCAGAGACATAGGGAGGAACTCCAGGGCACTCCAGGCATAGATCCCAGCATCTGCACCCTGTTGCCTCTGGCTCTCAGTGAGGGTATTCTGGTACCATCTGTACTGAGCAGTGTGCCTGGGGAGACAGTGGAGGCCTCACAGGTCGGACAGGGCTCCCTCAGGCGCCAGGCTCAGATGGTGCATTGGAGCAAAGGCTAGCCAAAGATGGAGAAGCTCTATACAGTCAGCAAAAACAAGACTGGGAGCTAACTGTGGCTCAGATCATAAACTCCTTATTGCCAGATTCACACTTAAATTGAAGAAAGTGGGAAAAATCACTAGACCATTCAGGTATGATCTAAATCAAATCCCTTATGATTTTACAGTAGAAGCGAGAAATAGATTTAAGGGACTAGATCTGATAGAGTACCTGATGAACTATGGACAGAGTTTCGTGACATTGTACAGGAGACAGGGATCAAGACCATCCACAAGAAAAAGAAATGCAAAAAAGCAAAATGGCTGTCTGGGGAGGCCTTACAAAAAGCTGTGAAAAGAAAGTGAAAAGCAAAGGAGAAAAGGAAAGATATACCCATTTGAATGCAGAGTACCAAAGAATAGCAAGGAGAGATAAGAAGGCCTTCCTCAGTGATCAGTGCAAAGAAATAGAGGAAAATAATAGAATGGGAAAGACTAGAGATCTCAAGAAAATCAGAGATACAAAATAAACATTTTATGCAAAGATGGGCTCAATAAAGGATAGAAATGTTATGGACCTAACAGAAGCAGAAGATATTAAGAAGAGGTGGCAAGAATACACGGAAGAACTATACAAAGAAGATCTTCAAGACCCAGATAACCACAGTGGTGTGATCACTCACCTAGAGCCAGACATCTTGGAATGTGAAGTCGAGCGGGCCTTAGGAAGCATCACTATGAACAAAGTTAGTGGAGGTGATGGAATTCCAGTTGAGCTATTTCAGATCCTGAAAGATGATGCTGTGAAAGTGCTACACTCAATATGTCAGCAAATTTGGAAAACTCAGCAATGGCCACAGGACTGGAAAAGGTCAGTTTTCATACCAATCCCTAAGAAAGGCAATGCCAAACAATGCTCCAACTACCACACAATTGCACTCATCTCACATGCTAGTAAAGTAATGCTCAAAATTCTCCAAGCTAGGCTTCAGCAATACATGGACCGTGAACTTCCAGATGTTTAAGCTGGTTTTAGAAAAGGCAGAAGAACCAGAGATCAAATTGCCAACATCTGATGGATCATCAAAAAAGTAAGAGTTCCAGAAAAACATCTATTTCTGCTTTATTGACTATGTCAAAGCCTTTGACTGTGTGGATCACAATAAACTGTGGAAAATTCTGAAAGAAATGGGAATACCAGACCACCTTACCTGCCTCTTGAGAAACCTATATGCAGGTTAGGAAGCAACAGTTAGAACTGGACATGGAACAACAGACTGGTTCCAAATAGGAAAAGGAGTACATCAAGGCTGTATATTGTCACCCTGCTTATTTAACTTATATGCAGAGTACATCATGAGAAATGCTGGACTGGATGAAGCACAAGCTGGAATCAAGACTGCTGGGAGAAATATCAACAACCTCAGATATGCAGATGACAGCACCCTTATGGCAGAAAGTGAAGAAGAACTAAAGAGCCTCTTGATGAACGTGAAAGAGGAAGATGAAAAAGTTGGCTAAAAGCTCAACATTCAGAAAACTAAGATCATGGCATCCGGTCCCATCACTTCATGGCAAGTGATGGGGAAACAATGGAAACAGTGGCTGACTTTATTTTGAGGGGCTCCAAAATCACTGCAGATGGTGATTGCAGCCATGAAATTAAGAGACGCTTACTCCTTGGAAGAAAAGTTATGACCAACCTAGACAGCACATTAAGAAGCAGAGATATTACTTTGCCAACAAAGGTCTGTCTAATCAAGGCTATGGTTTTTCCAGTGGTCATGTATGGATGTGAGAGTTGGACTATAAAGAAAGCTGAACACCAAAGAATTGATGCTTTTGAACTGTGGTGTTGGAAGACTTTTGAGAGTCCCTTGGACTGCAAGGAGATCCAACCAGTCTATCCTAAAGGAGATCAGTCTTGGGTTTTCATTGGAGGGACTGATGTTAAAGCTGAAACTCCAGTACTTTGGCCACCTGATGCGAAGAGCTGACTCATTTGAAAAGAGCCGACTCATCTGAAAAGAGCCTGATGCTGGGAAAGATTGAGGGCAGGAGGAGAAGGGGACAACAGGGGATGAGATGGTTGGATGGCATCACCGACTCAATGGACATGAGTTTGGGTAAACTCCTGAAGTTGGTGATGGACAGTGAGGCCTGGCGTGCTGTGGTTCCTTGGGTCGCAAAGAGTCGGACACGACTGAGAACTGAACTGACTAAAGGATGTCAAGAAAGGAGGACGCATCCCTGATCCTGGAAGTGGTGAGGGGCAGGACCTGGGGCAGAACGTGCTTCTGGGGGCACTGAGTTGGCCACTGGGGCCGCCGGGTGCTCTCTGATGCCTGGGAATGGAGGGTAGAAGAGCGGATGGGTAGCTTGGGGTGCCCAGTGAAGGAGTCAGGGTTTTGTCTTTAATTCATGGGAGCTGTTGAGGTGTGTGAGCAGTAAGATGATGAGGTGGGCTGGCCCTGGAAGGTAAAGTGCCTCTCTGGGTGGAGTGGAATGAGGAGGGCTCTGGGGGCTGGGGGCTATGGCA
>SJYC01050029.1:0-21971 GCA_006408675.1 Madoqua kirkii | reverse complement strand
ACTGTGTGGAAGATGGTTGTGGGTCAATGTCTCAGATGAGGAGAGATCTGTGGCTTTGTCAACTCTGGAGTATGGATCATGTGAGAGATTTTTTTTTAAAATTTCTTATTGTTACTATATCGATTCTATACACATCTGTGCCTAGCACTGGGCTAGTGCTTTATACAGTTGATTTCATTCAGTCTTCTCAAGGACTTCAGCACAGTGTCTTTTGCCTTCATTTTAAGGTGAGGGAAGCAAAGCTCGGAGAGGGTTTGTTTTTCTCCAAGTCACACAGCTGGTAAGGAAGGAATTCCGAGGAAGCTGGGCTGAGATCTGAGTCTGCTTGACTCCAGAGGCCAGGCTGCTTTCTCATCATTGGAGGCTCTTTCTGTGTGTGGTGACGGGTGCCCTTCCGGGACCCCAGCTAGCAGACTGGCTCTGTGCTGATACGTCCCAAGGTGTTCCTTGCCTCATGCCTTGCCAGTTTCTGTCTCTTGCCCCAAATTGATTAAAGTTGAGGGAAATTGGGGAATATGGAGACTTCAGAGAAACTGGTTTGTTCTTCCTCTTAAAACTGCTGTGAACAAATTCCATTCTAGCTCAAGAAGTCCTTTGGGATCCTGTTACTGGGGGAGGCAGTCTCTGACTCCCGAAGTCACCCCAATAATAGGATGCTTTCCCCTTGTTCTCAAGTCCAATGTTTGAGAAAGGGCGCTTCGCCCATCCTGCCATTCGGGATGGGAGGAAGGGGCCTCATCTCCTTCAGTGCCTCTCTCCAGGTGGTCTGCCTTTGACGTGAGTGGGACCTGGACTGGAGTTCCTACAGGGATTGCTCTGAGGCCCCCCAGCTGTTGGGCTCAGTTCCAGCTTCTTTCGGGGGTCATTCCTCGTCAGATCCCCCAGCTGCCCTTGGCATAGGTGGTGCAGCCCTCTGCCCTTCACAGGCTCCTCTGGTGCAGAAGCAAGACAGGCCCTGGGCTTGCTGGTCTCTTCCCACGTGTTGATTTTGGAAGGACTTTGCCACCCTCCCGAATCATACTTCTGGTACATGTTTCTCTGTCTCTCTCTCTTTTTTTTTTTCCAAAACCCAAAATCTGACAAGTCTAGCGAGGTGTGCTTCTCAGTGACTTCTTAAGGAGAAGTATTTATTTGAAGCCATCATGCAAAGATGTGATGTTGTGAGGGCTCCCTTGATTGATGCATTTCACAGGGAGAAGATGATGTCAGGCAAGAAGCCTGTGTTTTTGAAGAACACCTCTTAAATCTTTTTTTTTTTTTTTTTTTTTTTAATGGAAACAAGCTGAAACAAAAAGTATGTGACTTTTAGCTTGCAGCCCCCGTGGATTCTTATCATTTGGGGAAATGTCTTTGATAGCCATGGACACTGACTCTTTAAAGAAATAACAGCTCTTCTGTCCTCAGACAGGGGAATGGTGAAAGGAATGTATTTCATTCTGGGATACTTGATTCCCATGGATGACCTCTTAAACTTGTCTAGGATTCTGGTTGGCTCAGGTTTTGGTATTTTGTTTGTGACAACAGTGGGTGTAGTTTCAGGTGACAGGAAAAAATTACTCAAAGATTGGTGGTCAGGTATGGAGGAGGAAATGGCAACCCTCTCCCGTATCCCTGTCGGGGTAATCCCAGGGACAGAGGCACCTGCTGGGCTGCAGTCCATGGAGTCGTGAAAGGGTTAGACGGGACTGAACACACACAGAGCACATCCCATGCAGAGCCCACAACCCAAGTCTCTGACATGGTCATCATTAATGTAAGACCTGAGCCTATAAAACTATGTATTAAATCCAGCCTCTTCCTGTTGAACAACTACAGGATAGGAACCAATATACAGAGATGAGACAGAGCTCCATCACAGAGCTTACAGTCTCTCTTACAGAGAGAATATAGATTACCAAATTGCAGGGCAAGTGGGAGAAATGTTTCTGTAGGCTGACCCAGCCGAGGGGTGTGACATCTGGAAAAGCAGTTGGGTTGAGATGGGGGCACAGCCTGGAGCTCAACGAGGTCTCCATGCCTTTGAGAAAATTAGGAAATTCCCTAAAAATTCTCCATGCCTTTGAGAAAATTAGGGAATTTTAGGATGGCTGGAGCACAGGGTTCAAGCCAGGGAGTAGTCAGAGAGGACCAGGAGAAAGAGAAAAGAAGACCAGACAGATCACGAGTTTGTTCCCTCCATCCGTACCCAGCTTCCTCTGGGGCAGCGTAAATGCCATCCTGCCTTGAGCTTGGGTGTGTTCAGGCGGCCCACCTGCCATTCACAGCAAATAACCACTCTAGTCGTTAAAAGCTAGGAAACACCTTCTTTAAAATGCTTTATCTCCCCAAAGATGTTAACTCTATTCTGTATAACATATCTTCGTGGACGCTGATATCAATAAAAGCAGCCAAGGACATGAAAAGGGGAGGATTGCTTTGAGAAAAATCTCTTAATATTCCCAAACCTTTGCAGCCAGGACAATGAGAAGGTCCAGGATCGCTTTATATAAGGGTTCCCCTTGGGGTTTGTTTCAGGAGTGCACTCCTAAAGAATAGTCATAATGTAGCTGGGTGATTGGAAGTGTGCTCGTTACACATTTTTCCTGACATCCTTGCTGTGTAAACAAGGGCTATCCAGATGCTCTGTCCCTTTGCCCTGCCCGCAGTTCCCTCCACTTCGTGGTGACCAGTGACTAACTTGCGTGGAGCAGCGCTGTCACCTGTTAGCCCTCTTACCTCTCCATGGGTGTTACCTGCAGGGGATCAGATCTTAGAGATGGAGTGCTGCAGTCCAAAGCCTGCGCCCCATTCTGGCCTATTTATTTCATGCAGAAAGAACACGTTTTGACTGCTCCTAGCTTTCTGCAGTTGAGGAGAAACTGGAACAGAGCCAGTGATCTGGATGAACTTTGAACTAAATCAATATCAATAATTAAAACATTTTATGTGTGTGAAACATCGTACACTATTGTTGATTTTTAAAAATAAAGCACCCAGTTTCCTCAAACACAAACTGAAATTACATGCTTTCCAAAAAATTAAACAAAATATTTTTTGAACCAGACTACTCTTTCATTCTATTTTATTTCCTCTGTGTTTCTGTGTAGGGGAAATAATTTAGGTCTAAAGAACACTAGCCTCTGCTGATAAAAATCAGTGACTTCAACTCCCCCCCTCCACTTTGCCTTTTTGTGGGGAGTTTGTTTTAGTTTTTAATGAATTTCTGAGTCTTTTTTTTTTTAATAGAAATCTGAGTCCTAGCAATTCTGTTGGCCTCGCTCACTGAAGGTTTTCATGCTTGTTTATGTGTGTTTTCTCTGTGCTTTGTGTATAAATTTCAAAGCATTTAGCTTGTCTAAATTTTATTTGTGTGGGTTTGGTTAAAACAAATAGTATTACAACCCAAGAAAAAAAAAACAACTCCGTCTCTAAATCAACATGGTTTTCAGTGGCCCGTGTATTTCATGGGGCATTTGAGAAATAACAAATTCCAGAGCGGACTGTGCGTCGTCCCTCTGCACTGGCGTGACCTACGCTCCCGTTCCAGGCTGGCAGTTTGCTTTAGGCCAAGTGTTCGCCTGCTGGGAGTGTTGACTAAGCTAAGGCTCCCAGAGCTCGGCGGCAGGCCTGTAAATCCTGGGCAGTGTCAGGGTTCAGGAGCTCTCTGCAGAGTGAGGAGTGTGTGCCCGACTCCTGGCTGGGAGTTATGTAGGGGATCCCTGAGGATGACTAGCTCGTTCTGGGCTGGGAAGGACAGCACGTGGGGAGACGAGCACCTTTCTGGAGCCTGAGCTGGGGCTCTGGAACAAAATCAAGATGTGAGTGTAAATGGTGCTTTCCTCCTGGCCCCTCCCTCGCTGGTCCAACCAGTAAGTGTCCAGCCTACGGGTCTCCTGAGCCAGGAGGCTGAGGGACCTCGAGTCCTGTGAATAGAGTCCCGAGTCGAAGCCTCGTTCAGGGTGTTTACCCGGCGTGTGACGTGGGATCACCTTGTGGAGCCTCACTTTGGGCCTTTGTGAAATGGGAGTGAAATTCCTGGTGCTGCGAACGCTGCCGGGAGACCATGGGGCCTGGGGGCAGTGACTGTAAAGCCACTCCAGGGGCTCCAGGTCCACATCCTAATACTGAGGGCGTTGGCACCATTGCTGCCAGAGAAGAGGCCGTGGCCTGCTGGGCTCCTCCACAGGAAACCGAGTCCGCCCCCAGCTGTGCCGCCCCCAGCTGTGCCAGCGCAGACCCTCTGGAGCTGCTGGAGGTTGGCTGGCATCCAGGGCCAGTGTGATCATGAGTGAGGGGCCGCGGGGACACCACCTTGTCCTCAGTGGTGCTCCATCTGAAGGTCTTTGCCTGTGTGAGCATCACAGAGGCTCACAGTCAGCACCCCTCATGGCCATTTCTAATAATCACTCTCAGTCTTTCTGCCTCTTGGCTGCCAGGGCACTAGGCCACTGCCCAGGGGAAGGAGCAGAAAATGAGGAAGCAGTGGGATGTCCTGCAGCCCTCTGAGCCATTCAGGAGGCTGGGGAGATGCGAGTTACAGCTGTCATCAAATACAGCGCAAGGCACGTGCTGTCCTGAGGGGAACAGGGCCATGAGGTACGGGGCCTGGGGAAGACAGATGGCAGGGTCTTCACCATATCCTACGCACCGGCTTCTCCTCCAGGGGCTTAGTCCTTCTATCAGAGGTCCCTGTTTGTACCCCTCAAGGAAGTTGCTGCTTCCAAGGCTTCCTGCTCCAATTTTGGTGAAGTGAAGTCGCTCAGTCGTGTCTGATTCTTTGCAGCCCCATGGACTGTCGCCTACCAGGCTCCCCCATCCCTGGGGTTTTCCAGGCAAGAATATTGGAGTGGGTTGCCATTTCCTTCTCCAGGGGATCTTCCCGACCCAGGGATCAAACCCGGGTCTCCTGCATCACAGGCAGATGCTTTACCCTCTAAGCCACCAAGGAAGCTCTACCATTTTTGGTAGACTTGGATTATTAGAAGGTTTTCCCTTCTGTTGTTCTGAAAGCAGTCTTCTGCAATGTCCACCCTCTCCCTGGGGGCACACAGCAGGTCTGCTTCCAGAGCCTTCCAGAGGATGAGGACCAGGGTTATGGCTCCTCTGTGTCATCTCTTCTCCATCTGGCCTCCTGTTTGCCTTTCTTGCCCATACACTTAGACAGAGAATGTTCACCTGGCAGGCGGTGCATCACTTGGCCCCACAGGAAGGTCCATAGTAGCTGAGAAGACAATGGTGGATGTGCCAGACCCAGGAGACCACGTGGAAGGGGTGGAAGTCATCCTTCCACCCCTTTGCTGCTACTGCTGCTGCTAAGTCGCTTCAGTTGTGTCCGACTCTGTGTGACCCCATAGACAGCAGCCCACCAGGCTACCCCGTCCCTGGGATTTTCCAGGCAGGAACACTGGAGTGGGTTGCCATTTCCTTCTCCAATGCAGGAAAGGGAAAAGTGAAAGTGATGTCGCTCAATCGTATATGACTCTTAGCAACCCCATGGATTGTGTGGCCCACCAGGATCCTCCGTCCATGGAATTTTCCAGGCAAGAGCACTGGAGTTGGGTGCTGTTGCCTTCTCCGTCCACCCCTTTACTTCCAAATAAAAGTAATCCTTTTACTTGCATTGATGTAAAATGTAGTTCATCACCCAGGGTTTACTGCTTGTCTTCTGACCTCCTCACCGGAATTTCTCCTTTTATGAGCTCATCTTAACCCATCACTGCTGTAAAACATACCTGATGGTGACTCTTCTGTAGACCTTCTGTTGGTTCCCGGTTGCCTACAGGGAAGCACAGCTCTTAGTTTGGGATTTAAGGCCCTTCTTGGACTGACTTTGTGTGTGTGTGCAAAGTCACTTCAGTCGTGTCTGACTCTGTGACCCTTTGGACTGTAGCCTGCCCAGGCTCCTCTGTCCATAGCGATTCTCTAGGCAAGAATATAGGCCCTTTCCTGGCCTAACTATAATCTGACTTCTATCCTAATCCCTTCACATGCTTACTCTCTCCCTCCTTTACCTCCTGTGGCCCACGTTGAGGTCCTTAGGAGGGTGGATTCAGGAGCTGGATGGGATTGTCTAACCAGCCTCCCTGTCCTCAGTTTCTGTATAAAGAGAGTGACACCAGCCTTCCCTCGCCATCCACACTCTCCAGTGAGGACAAGG
Source organism: Madoqua kirkii (assembly GCA_006408675.1). Taxonomy (NCBI): domain Eukaryota; kingdom Metazoa; phylum Chordata; class Mammalia; order Artiodactyla; family Bovidae; genus Madoqua; species Madoqua kirkii. The sequence goes on along the minus strand of SJYC01050029.1, from coordinate 15,835 downwards.
TGTGAGGACTGTGTGGGGCTCTGTTAAGGACACCTCTGAGGAGGCTGGCAGGTGGAGGGTGTGCACTCAGATCCGTGGCTGGTACTCAGTGTGGAGAGGGCTCTCAAGGAGGGGAGAGCTCTGTGGCTGGGGAAGACAAGGGACGGCTGGGTCTTGACAAGGGAGCTAGAATTCAGAATGGGCAAAGGCTGCTCAGGTGGATGGAGCTCTGTGGACAAAGGCTCACAGGGTTGGGGGGAGCAGAGAAGAGTGTAGCCACAGTACAAGGTGCCCATCTGTGAGAAGTGGAGATAAAGCTGGAATAGCAGGTGGGGCAGGGCTGAAAATCTCTGAGTGCTGGGCCTGGGTGTTTGACCTTGATACCTGAGGACAGCAGTGAGCGGCCCTGAGCCCATCTGAGCAGGATGACACCAGGGTGGAGTCCCGGAGTGCACTGATGGTGACCTGCCAGGAGGGGGACAGGCCCCAAGGAAATGGTCTGGCTGCAGCCCCTCCAGCTGCCGCAGTGGGTGGGAAAGGTGTGCGCTCATGGGCCAGAGTGAGACCCTTGGCAGTTGTAGGTCCAGCTGGCAGGGAGATTCCTCCTTATGGGACATACTTTTCTCGGGCTTCTGGACAATCCCAGGAACCGTGGGCTTTCTGTCCTGGTACATTTTGGCCTCTTAAGGAGTAGGGCTCGTTTGGCTGTGTGTTTTGTCTCATTCTGCCTCATCTCCTGCATGCCTGCTTGAGGCAGGGGCTGCATGGAGAAGAGAGAGACGTAGAAAGAAAGAAATGGACAGTATTGTCCACTTCTGCAATAAACCTGTGAAAGTGGAAGTTACTCATTCGTATCTGACTTTGTGACCCCATGGACTACTGTAGCCCGCCAGGCTCCTCTGTCCATGGAATTGTCCAGGCAAGAGTACTCAAGTGGGTAGTTGTTCCCTTCTCCAGGGAATCTTTCCAACCCAGGAATCGAACCCAGGTCTCTCGCATTGTAGGTGGATTCTTAACCTTCTGAGCCACCAGAGAGTAAGCCTATAGTCTACCTGGTAAGCAGAAATGAATGTAAAACAACATAAATTTGCAGTTGATTAGACTGATTATCTGGAGAAGGAAATGGCAACCTACTCCAGTACTCTTGCCTGGAAAATCCCGTGGATGGAGGAACCTGGTAGGCTACAGTCCATGGGGTCACAAAGAGTCAGACACGACTGAGTGACTGAGTGACTTCACTTTCACTTTCAGAATGATTACATTTTCCAAATACTTCAACAAATTTTTCTTGGAAGTGATTTCAAACATACAAGAGAAGTTGCAAGAAGAAGAACAGTTTAGTAAATAATCCAGGTATCTTTTACTCAAAATTACTTATTATTAATATTGTATCTGCTTTTTAATTTATCTGTAAGGCGTGTAGACTGTTTTTTTAATACTAAAAACATTCTTTACTGTTTTTAGTTATTCAGAGGCTCAGATTATCCCGGATTTGGCCAGTGGCTTCTCATATCCCATCATGTTTTGCTTTTGTTTTCTTTTTTTTTTTTTTTTTTTAGCACTTTCTTATCTTCTTAGTCCTATATCTGCCTGCCTCATCCCTGGAATCAGCCATTTCTCAAAAGTCTACTGATCTTTATAATGGGAAATAGTATCAGAGGCCAAGATCTGGATGCCAGGTGTGCTCATAGCTACCAGCAGTGGGAATGTCTTTGTTTCCAGGTCTTTCTGACAGAGCTAGGAGGTAGAGACATTCACATACATATAGTCATGTGTACATCTTTAGAAATCACGAATTCACACCAACATCCTAGTTGCAGTCCATCCCCAAAGGGTTCTTACTGACTGTCCCTCTCCCGTCTTTCTGTGTCCCTCCTTCCACAGGGAGAACCTTGGCTCCCAAGTGCATTGACACATTAACTCATTTGTGAAATCCTCAGTTCAATTCAGTCACTCAGTCGTGTCTGACTCTTTGCCACCCCATGGACTGCAGCACAGCAGGCTTCCCTGTCCATCACCAACTCCTGGAGCTTACTCATACTTGTGTCCATCAAGTCGGTGATGCCATCCAACCATCTCATCCTCTGTCGTCCCCTTCTTCTCCAGCCTTCGATCTTTCCCAGCATCAGGGTCTTTTCCAAGGAGTCAGTTCTTCGCATAAGGTGGCCAAAGTATTGGAGCTTCAGCATCAGTCCTTCCAATGAATATTCAGGACTGATTTCCTTTAGGATGGACTGGTTTGATCTCCTTGGTGTCCAAGGGACTCTCAAGAGTGTTCTCCAACAGCACAGTTCAAAAGCATCAATTTTTTGGCACTCAGCTTTCTTTATAATCCAGCTCTCACATTCATACATGACTACTGGAAAAAACCGTAGCTTTGACTATGGACCTTTGCTGGTAAAGTGATATCTCTGCTTTCTGATATGCTGTCTAGGTTGGATAGCTTTTCTTCCAAGGAGCAAGCATCTTTTAATTTCATGGCTACAGTCACCATCTTCAGTGATTCAGTAACATAACATCCATTACTGTTTCCATTGTTTCCCCATCTGTTTGCCATGAAGCGATGAGCTACTGCTGCTAAGTCGCTTCAGTCGTGTCCAACTCTGTGCGACTCCATAGACCGGATGCCAAATCCTGTAATAAATCGAATGTTGTTTCAGCAAGGTTTCATCCATATCACTGCAAACAGACAAGCTTACTGAAAAGAGTTCAGCATTTGTCTGTGGTTCCACCCTCACGCCGGCCCTGCCCAGATGATGAGAGTGTACAGCAAATGTTCATAAACTGCTTGAACCAGTTGCGTCTCTCTCCTTCAGGGTGGTTATGACACTCACTTGAAGAACAATCAGATTCATTTATTTCACTTCTACTTTAAGGGTGTTTTTTCTCCATCTTATCTTTGTTGATTTAATTAAGAACTTGATGTGTAAAATATTAGCATGATTCTAAAAGTTAGATTGTAGAAAAAGGTACACTTGGGGCCACTCCTACTAGATGCCCTCTAGTCCCTTGATCTATCCCTTTGTGCTTTAACCTTCAGATAAGATTTCCTTATTTTCTCTTCTTTTTCATCCAAAGGGTAGCACAATATATGTGTTTTTTTTTCTCCAAGCACTTTTAAAATCTCCCTTTGGCTTCCCTGATAGCTCAGCTGGTAAAGTGTCTGCCTGCAGTGTAGGAGATCCTGGTTAGTTTTCTGGGTTGGGAACGTCCCCTGGAGAAGGGATAGGCTAGCCACTCCAGTATTCTTTCACTTCCCTGGTGGCTCAGATGGTAAAGAATCTCCCTGCAATGCGGGACACCTGGGTTCGATCATTGAGTTGGCAAGATCCCCTTGAGAAGGGAAGGGCTACCCACTCCAGTATTCTGGCCTGGAGAATTCCATGGGCCCCCATAGTTCTTGGGGTCTCAAGAGTTGAACACGACTGAGCAACTTTGACTTTATCTGCAACAGGTAGGTTTCTCTCACATGTGAGTTGTCAGATTTCTAGTCACTTGTGAAAGTCTGGTGGTTTCTACCAGTAGACTTGTTAAATTAACTTTTATAATAGTGAGTGTTATTTAGTCCTTAATACTAGGCTTCTAGAATGACAGATTCTTACATGAAATGGAAAACTCTTTTCCTCATCCACTGAAGTTGATAATGTTTCAGTGGACTCGGTGAGATTTTACGGAATGCAGGATTTGTTGTGAACGAGTTGTTTTCCACTGAGCAGAGAGCAGTACAGGGTTGATGGGGTACTTGCTGGCTCTTTGACATCACTCCATGCCCTAGGATCCCACATGTCCTTTTGTGCCTCCGTCAGTTCCGCTGGCGTCATGTAGCTTAGAGCCCATTCAGAGCTGTTTGCAATTTTTCTCCTCTCAGTACGCGAGAAGCCTCCTCCCGTTGCCTTTTATTATAGCCAGATTCGGCAGCTGGATGTTGTGCTTTTGAACCTCATGTTTGTGCAGTGCTTTGCGACGTTCACGATGGCAACTTGTTGAGCGTCTGGCTTCGCCCCTGTGAGACAGGAGAGCGGGTAGCACGTCGGTTTTGCAGGTGAGGAAACTGAAGCTCAGACACAGAAAGTGACAGAGTGGGGAACAGAGTCCAGGTCCCAGACTTAGAGCCCAGTGTGGTCTGAGAGGAGCGATGGGGCAGCTGAGTTTGTCACAAAGAGCCCACCCCCGGCACCTTCTCCCCCGCCTCATCTCAGAGCCGACAGGAGATTTATGCCTTGTCACTCTCAGTTCTGTCCAAATCAGGAAAGGTTACGTGCCTGCTAAGTATTAGGCCATTCAGAACTGTCTAAAATCAATTCAGAGTTTATATTAACAGTTTTGCTACATGAACAGTTGTAATAGTCTTTAGTATTTATAATAAATGGGCTACAAGCCAGAACTTGGCAGTGTTTTTTAGTCTCAGAAATTCTAGTCACTAAAGTATTTTACCTAGGTGTATTTTGCTGTGTCCCAACTACCAGAATGTGCAATAGTGATGCAGCTTGTTAGAAGGTCTTTTGTATTTCTGATGTAAAAAGACTTAATGAAACGTGTTACTAAACCCAGATCCCCTGTGAAACTTAAGAGTGGCTCTTCTGCTATCTAGTAATTTTTTTAAAAAGAACTCAGATGAGATATGTAACCAGAATCAGAATACCCTGTTTATACATTTTCATGTGAATTGAGTACTGTTGAGTTCAGAGTCAAACTCAGAGAAAGGTTTATGCTGCGATATTTCTGCTGGGAAAGATTAGAGGCTGAAGAAGAGAACGGCAGAGGATGAGATGGCCAGATAGCATCACTGACTCAGTGGATGTGAATTTGAGCAAACTGTGGGAGTTAGTGGAGGACGGGGGAGACGAGCGTGCTGCGGTCCATGGGGTCATGAAGATTCAGACATGATGTAGTGACTGAACCAACAACTACTTTCTTTTGGTAAACAGCAGACTTGAAGGCCCACAGACTTAGTCTTTACAATGTATTTAAGAGAACAGATTATGTGATGCATTTTCATGTTGACATGTGACACTCTGGGCCCTCCACTTGTTCAAGGAGGAGATTCTGGTTCAGGTGTGACATTTTCAGAGTTGGGATTCAGTCCGTGAACCTGCCCAGGAGTGAGTTATTCAGGTCTGGCATCTCTGGAAGCCGAGGCTGAGAAGCCCCTGTTGTTCTCAGGATAGGATTCTGTGAGCAGCAAGGTGCTGCCTTCAGAGGCCTTGTTTTGAGAGGGAAGGTGTCTCCCCAGGAGGCTCTAGGCCTTGATCTGCTTCCGCTCACCCCGAGAACCCCCCGAGTCGGCTTCCCCGAGAGCCAGGCTCAGGATGCCCCACAGCCTTGCCGCCTCCTCACTTCTCAGCAGGTGAAGGTGGGACAGACCAGCTCTGGCAGAAAGGACAGATCCTGGGGCATCTGAAAAATTTAGGGGCAGTGAAGGTGTCCTCTCTAGTGGGGCTGGGCAGAAGCCGGCACCTTGGGGAGAAATCTGGTTTCTTGCCCGAAGCATCAGTGTCCCCAAGTGTTTCTTCAGCCCATCCACAGCCCAGAGTGGAGGGAGGGCAGGGGGAGAGAGAGCAGAGGTTGACTTTAAGCAGGTCACCTGCCCTTCCTCGGTAGGGCTGGGCTCCGAGGTCCTGGCAGGGGAGACGCGCTGGCTTTAGACTAGAATGGAGGCAGACGTGGCGTCCGTCGGCATCCAGCGGTCTCTGTGCAGGCGCTGCACTGCCTGTTGTCGCATCTGCTTTCTTAGCAGCTTTGTAATCGTACTTCCTAAATCCATAACACGCATACCTTGGCTCCTGTAACAGTTCATGGTTGGAAATGCAGATGGTTCCTCGTACATGAGAACTGGGTAATCATCCACCTGACTTCCTGCCTTGCCTCAGCTAATGTGGGATTCTATATATACGCAGAGAGGCAGGCTTGCAGACAGGAAAAGTAGAGTAAACCATGAACCGTTGGGAACATTTCCTCGTCTGCCAGAGCCTTTCCAGGGCAGGTGTTCCCATAAATGGGCAACAAATCACGCTCCCTTTTCCCCTCCAATGGGGAGGACTTTGGCGGGAAAGATAGTGGCAAGAAGCGACAGTTAAGAAAGATAACAGTGCTTCACCGGTGCTCCATTTCCTGTCTGGGAAGGGGGGAGCAGGGCTGTCTGGGTGGGGGTGGGCTTTCTGCTCTGAGCCTGTCCACTACTCTGGCTGGATCTGCAGAGGGTGGGGGTGGGGTCTCAGGGCTCATGGTTTGGACAAAGGGCCCAGTACACATTGGGATGCTGAGTGTTACCTCCAAGGATGAAAGAAGCCCTCTAGGACCACAGCTCGGCCCCCTTGGGTCCTTTCTCTCTGAAGCATCGGGCCCGCTGTCTGAGGAGGCTCTCCAGGAATGGGGACATCTCAGTCCAGGCCCCTGCTGGGGGATCAAGGGCCTGCTGTGATAGCACATGGTATCTGGGGCCTCGGCCCATTGGGAGTGCAAAGCTCCTAAGGGGTGCTGGTTTTCTGAGGGGCGTGCATGTGCATTGGCGTGGTCTCTGCAGCTCTGACCCCCACAGTCTTGCTTGGGAGGCACTGGCGTGTGTCCTGTCCGTGTGTGCAGCCCCCGTTGTGTGCTAGTGTGGCCGGGCAGATGGCTCTCAGGGCGAGGCCCAGGACGTCCTGACGTGTGCCCGTTCTCTTTGCCCCTCTCAGAGAGTTCTCAAAGGAAAGGGAGAAGGCAAAAGCGCGGGGAGACTTCCAGAAGCTCCGGGAGAAGCAGCAGCTGGAAGAGGATCTTAAGGGCTACTTGGACTGGATCACCCAAGCAGAAGACATTGATCCTGAGAATGAAGAAGAAGGAGGCGAGGAGAGCAAACGAAATAGTAAGTGGCACCTCTGCTGCTCGGGACCCATAGGGCCCATGTGCCATTCAGATGCCCACCTGCGGCAGGTATCTCTTCTGCTCTGAGACCCAGAGCACCCGCTAGCTCTCCGGATTGTGGGCCTACACATCAGAGAGCCCGTTTGCACTGACTGCATTTCTGCTTGGGGTGTTGCGTGGGCTTCAGATATGTATCTTGTCTTATGGGTTTTTCGTTGCAGAGGGTCAGCTGGATGCTCTTTGTGCCCTGGGAATATAATAAGCCTCAGCTCTGGGGCAAGGGTGTGCTAAAGTGAGCATGTGCCTTGCATCAGAGGAGATGAAACTGTGGGCTCTCCAATTCAGAGCGAGTTGTTGGAAGGGACCTTGAAGAGTAGGGCCACTTCCACCCTTCAGCTCCCTGAAGTGGCTTCATCTGTGCCAAACATGGGACGCCAAATAATCAGCTCATCGCCCACTGGAAGACAACAGTTCAGTGTTTAAGCAGTGTTAGGAGGCATGCGAGTTCATGCGGCCTCTCCAGAGCACACCCGGCTGGTCCCCCACACTGGGACACTGGGCACCAGGCACTTTCCTGCAGCAGGAAGGTCTGTGTTCAGTCCACCACTGGAATTATCACTGTTACCCAAAGCATCTCTTTTATCATGTGCTTTTCTTACTCCTACTTTTCTTGAGATGGTCTGTGCCTCAGGTAAAAGGGGAAATTGAAATTCAGCAGTAGAGTTGACTTAAGCCATTTGGGATGGATTTTAAACCTAGACTAGTTGATAGTAAAGGCCTAGGGTGCTGGTTCATTGAGAGGCCTGGGAAACCAGATTAGGCCCTGCCCCATGGAAGAACCCTCAGGCCGTGTGCAGTCAGACCTCCTTCAGCAAGGCCGTGCGGATGCCTGGAGGGCTCCTGGGCTGGGGAGGACGGGCCCACACCCAAGTGAATGCAGCATAAGGAGACATGGGTGCAGGTCACGAGAGGAGGCGGGCCATGAACCGGGGGCTGATGGCGGGGGACGGGGGGCTGGCCACGATCAGCTAGGACTGAACAGTGGGCCCCGGGGCCCTGAAGGATGGATGGACCTGAGATGTGTCAGGCAAAACATCCTGAGTCGAGGCAGTGGTGTGAGGAGGACGTGAAGGTGGGCAAACAACAGGACGTCCTGACGTGTGCCCGTTCTCTTTGCCCCTCTCAGAGAGTTCTCAAAGGAAAGGGAGAAGGCAAAAGCGCGGGGAGACTTCCAGAAGCTCCGGGAGAAGCAGCAGCTGGAAGAGGATCTTAAGGGCTACTTGGACTGGATCACCCAAGCAGAAGACATTGATCCTGAGAATGAAGAAGAAGGAGGCGAGGAGAGCAAACGAAATAGTAAGTGGCACCTCTGCTGCTCGGGACCCATAGGGCCCATGTGCCATTCAGATGCCCACCTGCGGCAGGTATCTCTTCTGCTCTGAGACCCAGAGCACCCGCTAGCTCTCTGGATTGTGGGCCTACACATCAGAGAGCCCGTTTGCACTGACTGCATTTCTGCTTGGGGTGTTGCGTGGGCTTCAGATATGTATCTTGTCTTATGGGTTTTTCGTTGCAGAGGGTCAGCTGGATGCTCTTTGTGCCCTGGGAATATAATAAGCCTCAGCTCTGGGGCAAGGGTGTGCTAAAGTGAGCATGTGCCTTGCATCAGAGGAGATGAAACTGTGGGCTCTCCAATTCAGAGCGAGTTGTTGGAAGGGACCTTGAAGAGTAGGGCCACTTCCACCCTTCAGCTCCCTGAAGTGGCTTCATCTGTGCCAAACATGGGACGCCAAATAATCAGCTCATCGCCCACTGGAAGACAACAGTTCAGTGTTTAAGCAGTGTTAGGAGGCATGCGAGTTCATGCGGCCTCTCCAGAGCACACCCGGCTGGTCCCCCACACTGGGACACTGGGCACCAGGCACTTTCCTGCAGCAGGAAGGTCTGTGTTCAGTCCACCACTGGAATTATCACTGTTACCCAAAGCATCTCTTTTATCATGTGCTTTTCTTACTCCTACTTTTCTTGAGATGGTCTGTGCCTCAGGTAAAAGGGGAAATTGAAATTCAGCAGTAGAGTTGACTTAAGCCATTTGGGATGGATTTTAACCTAGACTAGTTGATAGTAAAGGCCTAGGGTGCTGGTTCATTGAGAGGCCTGGGAAACCAGATTAGGCCCTGCCCCATGGAAGAACCCTCAGGCCGTGTGCAGTCAGACCTCCTTCAGCAAGGCCGTGCGGATGCCTGGAGGGCTCCTGGGCTGGGGAGGACGGGCCCACACCCAAGTGAATGCAGCATAAGGAGACATGGGTGCAGGTCACGAGAGGAGGCGGGCCATGAACCGGGGGCTGATGGCGGGGGACGGGGGGCTGGCCACGATCAGCTAGGACTGAACAGTGGGCCCCGGGGCCCTGAAGGATGGATGGACCTGAGATGTGTCAGGCAAAACATCCTGAGTCGAGGCAGTGGTGTGAGGAGGACGTGAAGGTGGGCAAACAAAGGCTCTGGGAGGCCGTGAAGGGCTACTCCTGTGGCTGGAGCCCAGGGGCGTGCAGGGAGAATGGGTGAGTGGAGGCGGAGGCCCAGGGTGGAGCACGTGCCTGAGTGAGTTGGCCTTCGCCATTGTCCGAGCCTGGGACTCTGCGTCTCTGCTTCCGCGGAGAGTGTTTCTTGTCATCACGGGTGCACGCTTGACTCAGGCCTGTGTGCTCGTGGTTGGGTGAGTTGGAGGGGGAAGCTGGTGTGTGCAGGCCCCCTGCTTCCCAGGCTGCACCGCTGCCCCCTCGAGGAGAGCCTGGGGGCCGCCCCCTGAGGGTGAAGGAACCAGGGAGCACTTCATTAGACTAAGTTCCTCAGCTATGAGATGAGGGTTTCGAAGTGGACATTCGCGTGAGCTCCACATCTGATGATGTGGTGTAAGGAGTGTCTACACATCTTTGGCCCAGCTCTGCCTAGGGAGGGGGTGAATCCCGTGGCCTTCGCAGAGCACCTGTCCCTGCAGCGAGGCCAGGGACAAGCCTGCAGCTCAGGGCTGCCTGTCGCGCTGTCTTCTTCTTGGTTCCCAAGCTGTGGCCTTGACACTGCCCCTCAGGGCGCCACAAGTCCCCTGCCCTGCTCTCCTAAGCCCAGCTGTCACCTGTTGTGTATGAACAGACACAGGTCTTGTCACCTCTTCTGAGCAGGGCCCCTTGCTCTGTCAGCATTGGTGTGTCCTGTAGGGGCTGAGCAGGGTCCTCCTGCAGGCAGATGTCATTTCATCTCCTCATTGCTCCCCGCTCTAGTCAGAGACAGGGTCCACCTCGTGGAGCCAGCATCGTTGTACTGGAACTGTTCTGTGGCCTGTGATTTGAGGAGCAGGGATTTCTGCAGGACTTGAACCAGTGTCTCGCGGTCGCTGAGGGTCCAGTGCATTTCCTGTGTCCTGCCTCTGCCTGTGAGGAAACGTCTGATGGCAAAATCAATGCCTCTATCTGAGGAGACCTTCCCACAGCATCTAGTGTGAGACACAGCGGGGAAGCTGGCATCGTAACCAAGGGCCCGCAGCCTGCCGTGGGAGCCCAAGGGGGACGTGGGGATGTGGGATGAGGGGCATGCAGGGGAGGCCCTGCGGGAGAGGCTGTGTCCCCCCTGCGCTCTGAGGGACAGGTATAGCCTTGGTCGTGGAAGGCTGAGGGGGTGCTTCTCACGCTAATGAAATGGCATAAACAAGGGAGAGGAGTACACAGGTTCAAAGCCCCTAAGTGTGTTTCTTAATAAGCAAGGACAGAGAGCGAGCCCCCTTGAAAGCTGCAGAGCCTCAGGATGCACTGTGTAATGGGAGCGCCGGTCCCAGAAAGCCGCTCGGTGTCTCGGGGATGCCGGCGTCCCGGCTTCCGCTCTGCGCAGCGAGGCTCTGTGTCAGCACGAGGCCCGGCTTCGCGCTTGGCCTGGAATGGCAGCTCCTTCTGGTGCACGCCCACTCCGTGTGGGCTCATTTGCCAGGTGCTGCGCTGTCCTGTGGAGCGAGGAGACTGGTATTTCTCCGGGCCTCAGAGTTCCAGACCCCTGGTTGATCATGGTTGGAAATGGTAACGTAAATCCGAGGCTGTGGGAACCATGCTGAGGTTTAACTGACTTGAGAAGAGAGCCCCAAGCCCCCTCCCAGGGAGTGCATTCCTCCGCGGCCAGACTTCCTTGGGGAGCAGCCCTGTCAGGGTTTCACTGGGGTCTCCGTGGCTGCCAGCCGTTCCCCCTGTGTCACAGAAACACTGGGAGGAGGGGTTCACCTCTGTGGTCCTCCTCACCCGCTGACCGTGGCTGGCTTACCACCCGCCCACGCCGAGGCTGATCTCTGTACTTGTCAGCAGCCCATGAACTGTGGGCATTGCCGATGTGCCCCCCGAGCTTGTGAGGCTCACCCCACACCCCAGCCCTGCCCTGTGTCCTCCCTGGGGAAGGGCGGGGGGAGCTCTTGCCTGTGCCCGCGCCGCCTCAGGATGCTGACTCCACTGAGTGTCTTTTTCACTTGGGTTGGGGGTGCAGTGGGATGGTCTCTTCCCAGCCATGGAGGAATTGAGTAAGAGTGTGAGAAGAGGCCTCCCTGATAGCTGAAGCTCCACCTAGACAGAGGGGACCCTTGATAACAGCAGGCGTCACAAGCCCTTGGAAGACAGGGGCGGGCCTGGAGAGCATGGCCACGCCCCTGCTCTGGAGGTGGCTACAGTCGAGTTGAGTGACTCGGAGTTTGGACTAGAGCACTAGGCACATCACCCAGCATCACTGAGCCCCAGTTTCCTTTCCTGCTGGAAGTGGAGAAAGACACTTGCCTCACGAGAGGGCTGTCATGAGGCTTCAGTGTTCCATAACTGGTGGGAGTCGCCACAGCTGTCAGGGGACTTGCTGCTGCTGTTGTCTTCAAACTCCAGGAAGACTTGACCTGAAACAAAATTGTTTTTGGACATTCTAAGCTTCCCTGGTGGCTCAGAGGTTAAAGCCTCTGCCTGCAGTGTGGGAGACCTGGGTTCAATCCCTGGGTCAGGAAGATCCCCTGGAGCAGGAAATGGCACCCCACTCCAGTATTCTTGCCTGGAGAATCCCATGGATGGAGGAGCCTGGAGGGCTACAGTCCACGGGGTCGCAAAGAGTCGGACACGACTGAGTGACTTCACTTTCACTTTTCACTAGATTCCCTACCCAAACTCAGAGAGAGGACACCTTTTAGGACCCACATCCCTGTTCCTTACTGTTCAAGAACTCCAAAGTGCTCAAATATTGATAGAAAACAAATCTGTCAACTCAGTCACTTTTGAGATATAGCAGCCCAGCTTGCTGGCCCTTGAAGACGGTTTCTACCTTGGTGTCAGAGAACAGATGTCAAATCAAGCACTTTGAGATGAGCTCACGTTATCTTTTCTCTCTAATCGGCTAAATGTGACTGCCTGCACAAGTGGTGCCCAGCTCTAGCTGTGTGTGACCGTCACCTGGCGAGTGCGGTTGCATCCCAGTGCCATGCCTCACCCCCATGACAGTTCACCCCCATGCCTCACCCCCATGCCGATGCACTGGTGACAGGACCCAGATGTGGCTCCCTGGAGGTTGCAGTGTAAAACCAGGGTTGGGGCCTCCTGAATGCCAGCATACCAAGTCTCACACTTGGAAGAAGGCAGAGGAGAGGCAGTAGGGTCCCTGCCTTTAGAGCTGTCTGGTGCCACAGGGACAGGCGGCTCTGGCTTTGTGTGTCCAGATATTCAGGATGCTTGTTCCCTACATTTGCTGTTAGAAAGCTAGTGTTACGCAATTAATTGAATGGACAAGATTCCCTTGGAAGTTAGTTCCTGAGCATATGGGATATTTTGAAGGATAATTTATTTAACTTTTTGCTGAGCTTCAAGTTCCTTAAGAAACTCTGCCAAATCTCAAAGTGATTTTTTAGATGTATGCAGCTGCTTCTGAGCGAACAATGGAGTTTTGCTGGGGCCATTAAGATCTGAAAGCCTCACATTCTATTTTAAACTCTTCTCATTGTCAGTGATTAGTCCTTTTAAAAAAAAAGCATTAAAAATAATGAAATCCTTTTAAGGAAGCTCATTCTAAAACTCTGGCCAGAAAAGCAAGGCATTTTCTGAGGGAACTATGAATGATCAGTTGTCCCTGTCAGTGGGGATGTAGGATGCCCCGAAGAAGGGAGGGGAGGACGCCCTGACACTCGGGCCCTGGCTGCAGGGGGGAACCCTGTCTTGTCTTCATCAGGTCAGTCCCGGAGGCTGTGAGCGTTGTCCCTGCCCGCCGCCCACTGGGAGGCTGCCCCCTCGGCACACAAGCTTGCACAGCTGTCACTTCCCGCCTGTATGTGTCGCTTTGATGCCTTTTTACAGCCGTGTTTGATTTGTGGGGTGGGCAGAAAACCAGAGATGTCAAAGCTGTGTGCAAGCACAAGGCATGGGCATTTGCTGGTCCTGTTGAAAAAGGTTGTGTCTTCAAATGTTGATTTACAGAACTGCTTTCATCACGGTTAAAGCACCTCAGGATGCAAGTTCAAAATGGAAAACATTCAATTAAAGCTGTCAAGCAAACAGCAGCAGTTAGGGCTGCATAGGGTAAACACACACTCAGGGCAACTGCCCTCTCTGCAAGGAGCCCAGTGCTGGGGTTATGGGAGACCACCCCCCCCCAACCCCGGGTGGTCCTGGGAGCCATCATCCGCCAGGGGCTGGCCTCTTGGGAGCCAGTGGGAGATGGACTTCGGGATGGTTGCACCACCATGATGAGGCAGCCGGGTTTGTGAAGCTCTGACTCAGGGCAGTGTTTGTATTTAATATACTTTGATTACATAAGTGCTGTTTGCCCACTGTAAGGAATTCATATAATACCGAGGTGTATAGAGCATGATAATTCGCTCATCCTCTCCTTAGAGAGAAGCGGGCTTGGCAGTTGGGAGCCGGCTCTTTCTGGCCTCCGCTGGGCATGTGAGAACCTGCATTTGCACAGACAGCACCCTCCCTGGTCCCCACCACTAGATCGCCCAGCATAGATGGCCCTGCCCCTTGTCTTTTTTCCCTGAACCGTGTTCTCTGGATATCCTTCCATGTTGTGAAACAACATTTTGGCTGTTTTCAATAAAGGGCCGGTTTAAAGCTGCCACAGTGGTCCATAGCGTATGTGGGCTCTACAGCAGCTGCCAGAGTTGTGGTTTTATGCTTGTTCACGTGATCGCTGACTTCCTCTGCCGCAGGACTGGGAGCTCCATGGAGGCAGAAACGGGGCTCTGCACAGGGCGGCTGGCACCCGGCAGGGTCTTTGTCACATGTCCGAGCTCCCGTGGTCGCTTGTTGAGTGAAAGAGCACCAGGTCATCGCTCACATTAACCAGGTGCTTCCTTTGCGCCAGACATTCTTCTTGGGGCTATGGGCACACGAGTCTGTTGCTTCTCACACCACTGTGTGGCCAGACCTTGTCAGAAGAGGAAAACGAAGCACAGAGAGACGACGCAGCTTCTCGGGGCCGCGTGACTGCTGCAGAGCCGGGATTTGAACCAGGGCTTTGCTGCAGTCTGCACGTTCACCGCCTCTAGCCCCCAAATGCTGCACCTGTGTGGCCACCGGTGCCCAGGGTCCTGTGGGTGTGATGACCACGAATGACTTTTCTGGGTCCCAGAGGGGGCCCGTTGCAGAAGTGTTAGCGTTATGCCGAGTGACACCGCTTCCCGTTGCCACCAGCCGTGCGTGAAAGCTTGCCCTGTGTCCATTCACCATTCCCTCTGCTGCCCTTGTGCTGCCCTGGGGCATGTGGCCTCTACTGCAGAGATTCGCCGGCCTGGAGCAGCCTTTGTATCACAGAGCTGTCTGGGGCTGGAGACCCTGGAATCGTTGTCTTGAGACCCCAACAAGGGAGTTTTCATGGTTGACTGTGCCTCGCCAGTGCTTGTATATTTCACTGTATGTACTGTTCCCCTCTTACAGCAACTCTCTGAAGTGCAGGTTCAGCTGTTATTAACATCTTACAAGCAAAGAAACTAGGGTTTAACACTGTTAGGTAGCACATCCACAGTCATTCAGCCAGTCCGTGGGAGGGCTGGGATTAGACCTGGTCTGTTTAGCTCCAGAACCCACTGCTTTAACCCCACATGTCCTGCTGCATAGGGTGATGCTGGCAGGACTCACAGAGCCAGTCAGCACCTAGGACTCCTGCCAATGTGCCCTCTCCCTAATGCCCTTCTTAGAGGGGAAGCTGAACCTTGGGAACATTTGTCCAGAATGGATCAGTTGGTTGTGTATTTAGGACAGGTAGTTTTGTTTTGTTGTGCAAACTATTTGCTTTACAATATTGTGCTGGTGTCTGCCATATATCAGCATGAATCAGCCACAGCTATACATATGTCCCCTCTCTCTTGAACCTCCATCCTGTCTGCCACCCTCTAGGTAGTCACAGAGCACTGGGTTGAGCTCCCAGTGTCAAGCAGCAAATCCCCACTGGCTGGCTGTTTTACAGATGGTAATGGTAGGTTTCCGTTCCCCTCTCTCCATTTGTCCCACCCTCTCCCTCCCACTCTGTGTCCATGGACAGGTTTTTGAAGACAGGTGTTATAGTATGCTAGCCGCAGAAGGTGCACACTCACTGCCGATCGGTCAGGTCCTGAACTGTAGATTTCTCCGTGGGAGGAGGGCAGATTTGGGGTTTGCCTGTCAGAGCCGGAGGATGGGGCTGCCTTCAGCATCCTCCGGCCTGCTGGCATTGCTGTTGCTGCCCTCTACTGAAGCATAATGAAATTGCCTGTGTTCCACTGAAGGGGTCACAGTGGCCGACTTGCTAAAAGAGGATAAGAAGAAAAGGAGATTTTGCTGCTTTCGCCAACGCAGGGCTAAAGATCACGGTAAACTGCTGAGCTGGAACTTCCTCTTCGGGAGACTCTTCTCCCAAGACCTCTGACGCCTGTTCCTTCCACATGGCATGGTGTGAGGTGCATGTGCTGGGTGGTGTGTTTCTGAGATGCCTGTATTTTTCATTTCATTTCCGTGAAACTTGTTCGTGCTGTTTTC
>SJYC01050028.1:0-27377 GCA_006408675.1 Madoqua kirkii | reverse complement strand
GCCCACTGGGAGGCTGCCCCCTCGGCACACAAGCTTGTCACAGCTGTCACTTCCCGCCTGTATGTGTCGCTTTGATGCCTTTTTACAGCCGTGTTTGATTTGTGGGGTGGGCAGAAAACCAGAGATGTCAAAGCTGTGTGCAAGCACAAGGCATGGGCATTTGCTGGTCCTGTTGAAAAAGGTTGTGTCTTCAAATGTTGATTTACAGAACTGCTTTCATCACGGTTAAAGCACCTCAGGATGCAAGTTCAAAATGGAAAACATTCAATTAAAGCTGTCAAGCAAACAGCAGCAGTTAGGGCTGCATAGGGTAAACACACACTCAGGGCAACTGCCCTCTCTGCAAGGAGCCCAGTGCTGGGGTTATGGGAGACCACCCCCCCCCAACCCCGGGTGGTCCTGGGAGCCATCATCCGCCAGGGGCTGGCCTCTTGGGAGCCAGTGGGAGATGGACTTCGGGATGGTTGCACCACCATGATGAGGCAGCCGGGTTTGTGAAGCTCTGACTCAGGGCAGTGTTTGTATTTAATATACTTTGATTACATAAGTGCTGTTTGCCCACTGTAAGGAATTCATATAATACCGAGGTGTATAGAGCATGATAATTCGCTCATCCTCTCCTTAGAGAGAAGCGGGCTTGGCAGTTGGGAGCCGGCTCTTTCTGGCCTCCGCTGGGCATGTGAGAACCTGCATTTGCACAGACAGCACCCTCCCTGGTCCCCACCACTAGATCGCCCAGCACAGATGGCCCTGCCCCTTGTCTTTTTTCCCTGAACCGTGTTCTCTGGATATCCTTCCATGTTGTGAAACAACATTTTGGCTGTTTTCAATAAAGGGCCGGTTTAAAGCTGCCACAGTGGTCCATAGCGTATGTGGGCTCTACAGCAGCTGCCAGAGTTGTGGTTTTATGCTTGTTCACGTGATCGCTGACTTCCTCTGCCGCAGGACTGGGAGCTCCATGGAGGCAGAAACGGGGCTCTGCACAGGGCGGCTGGCACCCGGCAGGGTCTTTGTCACATGTCCGAGCTCCCGTGGTCGCTTGTTGAGTGAAAGAGCACCAGGTCATCGCTCACATTAACCAGGTGCTTCCTTTGCGCCAGACATTCTTCTTGGGGCTATGGGCACACGAGTCTGTTGCTTCTCACACCACTGTGTGGCCAGACCTTGTCAGAAGAGGAAAACGAAGCACAGAGAGACGACGCAGCTTCTCGGGGCCGCGTGACTGCTGCAGAGCCGGGATTTGAACCAGGGCTTTGCTGCAGTCTGCACGTTCACCGCCTCTAGCCCCCAAATGCTGCACCTGTGTGGCCACCGGTGCCCAGGGTCCTGTGGGTGTGATGACCACGAATGACTTTTCTGGGTCCCAGAGGGGGCCCGTTGCAGAAGTGTTAGCGTTATGCCGAGTGACACCGCTTCCCGTTGCCACCAGCCGTGCGTGAAAGCTTGCCCTGTGTCCATTCACCATTCCCTCTGCTGCCCTTGTGCTGCCCTGGGGCATGTGGCCTCTACTGCAGAGATTCGCCGGCCTGGAGCAGCCTTTGTATCACAGAGCTGTCTGGGGCTGGAGACCCTGGAATCGTTGTCTTGAGACCCCAACAAGGGAGTTTTCATGGTTGACTGTGCCTCGCCAGTGCTTGTATATTTCACTGTATGTACTGTTCCCCTCTTACAGCAACTCTCTGAATGCAGGTTCAGCTGTTATTAACATCTTACAAGCAAAGAAACTAGGGTTTAACACTGTTAGGTAGCACATCCACAGTCATTCAGCCAGTCCGTGGGAGGGCTGGGATTAGACCTGGTCTGTTTAGCTCCAGAACCCACTGCTTTAACCCCACATGTCCTGCTGCATAGGGTGATGCTGGCAGGACTCACAGAGCCAGTCAGCACCTAGGACTCCTGCCAATGTGCCCTCTCCCTAATGCCCTTCTTAGAGGGGAAGCTGAACCTTGGGAACATTTGTCCAGAATGGATCAGTTGGTTGTGTATTTAGGACAGGTAGTTTTGTTTTGTTGTGCAAACTATTTGCTTTACAATATTGTGCTGGTGTCTGCCATATATCAGCATGAATCAGCCACAGCTATACATATGTCCCCTCTCTCTTGAACCTCCATCCTGTCTGCCACCCTCTAGGTAGTCACAGAGCACTGGGTTGAGCTCCCAGTGTCAAGCAGCAAATCCCCACTGGCTGGCTGTTTTACAGATGGTAATGGTAGGTTTCCATTCCCCTCTCTCCATTTGTCCCACCCTCTCCCTCCCACTCTGTGTCCATGGACAGGTTTTTGAAGACAGGTGTTATAGTATGCTAGCCGCAGAAGGTGCACACTCACTGCCGATTGGTCAGGTCCTGAACTGTAGATTTCTCCGTGGGAGGAGGGCAGATTTGGGGTTTGCCTGTCAGAGCCGGAGGATGGGGCTGCCTTCAGCATCCTCCGGCCTGCTGGCATTGCTGTTGCTGCCCTCTACTGAAGCATAATGAAATTGCCTGTGTTCCACTGAAGGGGTCACAGTGGCCGACTTGCTAAAAGAGGATAAGAAGAAAAGGAGATTTTGCTGCTTTCGCCAACGCAGGGCTAAAGATCACGGTAAACTGCTGAGCTGGAACTTCCTCTTCGGGAGACTCTTCTCCCAAGACCTCTGACGCCTGTTCCTTCCACATGGCATGGTGTGAGGTGCATGTGCTGGGTGGTGTGTTCTGAGATGCCTGTATTTTTCATTTCATTTCCTTGAAACTTGTTCGTGCTGTTTTCCTCTTGTCTTTTCCCTCAATATGTGTCTTAGCCAAGGCAGCACTGCAGTTTTCCTCTTTGTTTGAACTGTGCCTTTTAAAGAAGCAGCTGAACCAACTCAGAAGATTTATTTAATTCTGCATGAATATTCTTAGACTGGAAGACAGACTTTTTAAACACTTCCCCCCAAATGATGCTTTTTAATCTAAACTGTTTGGAAATTCCAGTGATGCTGTTTGATTGATTTTTCTTTTCCAGGTTACATGGTTCAGTTGGCCTCTGCGCCTTGCGGTCCCTGGCTGGTCTGCCAGGACCAGGCTAAAGCTAGTAGTGCTGGTTTCAAGAATGAAGCTAAAAATAGACTTCCAGAGGATGCCATGATTTGGGGGCACTTGCCTTTACAAATGGGAATGGGGAAAGGGCTGATGTAGGAAACAGTTTCAGTCTGTGCTCTAAAATAATGCTTAACATAGTCTACCATCAGAATCCCCGGGCTTGGCATCAGGACCATCCCCATGCAGGGCAGTTATGCAGACAGCTGGTGTCCTGCCTACTCGAGCCATCGCTGTGCTTTTCCTGTGCACATGAGGTTGCTGCCACCACGGTCGGCCCTGGCCACACAACCTTGGAGGAGCCTCCATGAGAAGACTGAGACTTGGGGGCACAGTGCCAGCTGCCAGGAGAGCAGAGAGTTCATGGTGCCCTGTTTGCTCACTCGTGGGAATGCTGAGCACAGAGGTGATGGGAATTGGACTTGAGAAAGTCGTGGGGGTCTGAATGAAGGATGTATTCGAGTCCTGCTCTCCTCAGAAGGTCCCAAAGTGGAAAGGGAGAGTGGGTACAAATATGAGCCCTTTGTCACTCTGAGAAGACGTGGTGGCTCCGAGAGAAGGAACTTGTTTGAGAGTGGGCCTGACTCTGGGGCAGAGACAGCTGACTCGTGCCACTGCTGGGAATGGTTTGTGAAGAAGAGGCTGGGCGTGGGGGCCTCCTAAGGCCTCTGCAGGAAAAATGGGCTTCCGCTAAGCAGGAAATACTGTGATGGTGTGAGAAAAAAGTTTGCAAAGACACTTAGGCTTCCAACTCTGAGAAGTTACATGAGCAGATAAGTGGTTCCTATCCCAGGGGAGGAGAGACCCCCTCCTTGAGCTCATAGGTACCTCCCCTCCTCAGCTGTGCTTGGGCCTTGTGACTTTTCAAAGATTCTTGAGAATTCCAGGTTAGTCTTGAGATCTGCAGGATTAGGAAGCAGTGTAACTTTTCAGAAAACTTGCTGTATTTTGTTGGGGGTGGAGTTTTTTTTTTTAATTTAATACTTAGAGACCCAAAAGAAGGCCCCTGGCATTACTGGTGATGCTACTGGGGTGGGAGCCCTCGTGGGGATGCTGTGCTCCCACCGTTGCTGGTCATACAGAAATAGTTGCTGGCAGGGCATGATTCTTGCTTTAGACAGAGAAACCTTGGTCTGGCCTTGACCCACATTCTCCAGCACGAGCCTGGCTTCTTTACAGCAATGAGAGTCTGTTAGCCGGTGGCGGCTGAGCGTGTCACCCCTAGCAAGCACAGGCAGATTCCTCCAGGGGACGTCATGGCGCTGCTCGTGCTTGTCATGAAAATGAGATAAAAACACAAGGTCTTGGCTGTAGAGCCCCTGTCCCCAAGGAAGGCAGCTATGATCCTGCCATTGCTCAGTTATCTAACCTGACTGCCCCCGCCCCCGCCTTTGAAAGGAAAGAGTGAGACGCTTTAGGCTGCGGGGGCACAGAGGGAAATGCTGAAGAGACCGCTGAATGTGCAAGAAAGTGCGTCCCATGGAGAACAGGGGAACCAGGTTCCTGGAGGCCCCGGACATCTGTGAGCGAGGCTGTCAGTGTGACCTGCTGCAGGAGGGGCCTGTAAGCTCCGGGCTCACTTGCCAAGGGTTGCCAGGGTCTCCCGGGGGCTGCTCCCTCCTGTGCTGCGGTACTCCCCAGGGTGCTCTGCCTGGAGGTGACTTGGAACCAGTTGTTACAGGCTGACTGCTGGCCTCCTGGCCACCCTCCTGAGAGGTGGGCTGTGACTTCACAGTACTGCTTACCTCCTGCTCTCTTTGCTGAGCTGGGGGCACGACATGCAAGGAAAACCCCTTGGTGCTGGGAGTAAAACCAGACAACCTGTGGGTGTTTCCTCTTTACAGCAGTCCTGTCAGGTCAGAGGTAAAAGGGTCTAACTAAGCCCTGGAAGAAAGGAGACTTGTCCTGGCAATGACAGAGACCAAGCCTCTCTGACATCTGTCCTGGAGGCAGGAAGCTCATCTGGGATTTTGCTGTGCCTGTGGGTGGGGGGAGGGGCCAGAGTTTAGGGGCCGCCGGTCTGGATCCGCACAGACTCACTCTGACTCCTGGGCACGCACATCCATGCCCATGTGTGCACTTGTGTATTGATTTCCCTCTGAATCCACAGACCAGGCGGATACAGTTGAGAAGTGCGTTGTTCTTCAGAGAGACGGTAGATAAAGAAATGTTTACATAGTGGTGAAGATACTGTTGAGCTGGCCTGAAAAACAGCACGTTTCCTGGTTTATTTCATGTGACATCACCCATGATGACATCCGGACCCTACAATTAGATCCTAAAGAGAAATAGTGCGACCTACTATCCATGGAGAGCAGGGGCTGAGCCAGGCTACCCGGGAGGCTGTGGCAACTCTCACTTACAGTCCAGGGTGTCCTGGGCTGCTGGCTGGCAGCATCCTCTCGCCGACGTACGATTGGAGGCCCCTTTTCAGCGTACGCATGCTGGAAGCCCAGGGGTCTGCCCTGGGCCTCTCCTAGAGATCCCAGTGCTTGGCAGATGCAGGGCCAGTCAGCACTGCTGCACAGGCCACAGGCTTGTCCTAAGGCCTGGTTTCAGCTGGAGTCATTGACAGTTGCTTTCAAATTTATATTTAAAAATTGAAAAGTTCTTCAATAAAGCTCTAAAATTTCCTGAAATGTGTAGGGAAAAAGGACTGATAGCCTCTCTGCATGCAGATGGCGCTGGCTCCTGCTACAGGAGGGTCGGGCTTCTGTCTGAGGGGGGTCTCTGTGCTGCAGCCTTAATTAGACCTAGGCACTTGTCAGCAGTGAATGCTGAATGCTCACAGGGACAGAGCGGCCACCCTGAATGGGGCAGTCCTGATGTGAGGCAGCTGGCTAGGGAGAACGCCACGTGTTCTGATAAAGTCATCCATGGGTTTACTTCCTTGGGCCTTTATTAGTCTTTCTGTTTGGGCTTTTATGAAGTCCCAGTAGTCCCTGGCACACCTTACTTTTGTATAACCCCCCACTCCCCGTTTGCTGGGCTGATCTCCTGGAAGTGGTCTGGCTCTACACCAGGTTTCTAGGGGTTAATGAGGGTCAGCCACAGCACAGCATGGCTGGCAGGTAACAGGCTTCCTTGGTTTTTGGAGCGTTGTGATTTGTGGAGTTTTAAGTGTATACCAGTGCACATACCAACATGTACCGATACTGAATCACACACCAGTGTATTTAAGGGTGTGCCAAAGCCACAGGGTTGTTGCACAGTGAGGGCGGCGCACGGGAGCTTTCTCCTCTCACATCTGAGCTGTGTGTCCCAAGGCAAGCGGGTCGGTTCTCTCATCTCTCATCGCATTCGTTCATGTCCTCTCAGAAGCCCCTTCCAGTTCTAACAGTCTCTGATTCTCCTGTCTTGATTTTTTTTAAACTTAGATGAGATCCTGTTGGGGCTAAGTGAAGTGACGTGCATATCAATTTAGGAATGTTAAAAAAAAACACGAATGTCTGGTGCAAGTGAAGGATGAAATGTTTTAATGTACAAACAAGCTCCTTGGTTATGCCCACTGGGCCCGGTGTCTCGTATGCTTCTGAAAAAGGGACCACTCCTGTGGCAGGGAGGGAGAGGCGGGATGGGAAGGTTGCCAGGGCCCTGGCCAGAGCGTGGCTCTGAGGCTCGGCTGGAGGAGCTGGATCCACATCTGTTTCCGGGACCAAATAAGCTCTCCGTGTTCTGGTCGAGTCACTGATCTCTTCCTCCACCCGCCCCTTCCTCTCTTCCTCCTGAGCCCCTGGGGTCATAATTCCAGAGCAGGTTTATTTATTAGGGTTCTGTGGCTCTGCAGGTGTCACATAGGGATGACAGAAAAGTTGCTCTCAGTACAACAGGCTAGGTTAAAATAACTCCGCTTAAGGCAGAGAACGTGATACAAGCTGGGAGAGCAGGCCGGGGCTGGGTCAGATGTGTGAAGGTTGTTCACACGAGAAGCCTTTGTGTGGCCGTAGAAGTGGGTGAGGTGAAGTGACCCTGGACTTGGACCATCCAGAGAAAAGCTCCAGGAAAGCTTTTCTGAGCTGATGGATTCGTCATGTAGGAGCCTCACCGACGGCCTGACACTGTGGATCACTCTGTGCCTCCTCCCGTATAGTCCTGCCCACAGCCCTGTGAAGTTAAAGTATGCCCCATTTTAGCAGAGGAGAAAATGAAGCCTTGGAGATGTTCTGTCACCAATAGGGGGGTAAAGTTAGACGTGGCCAACCTGAGAGGCCTGCTGTCAACCACTGTCCCACCCTACCTGAAGGATGGAGCCTGCTTGGTGAGCAGGAAGATTCTCTCCGTCACTGCAGTCCTGACACCATGCCCCACAGTTAGCCTCAGTTTCTGCTTGGAGAGTTCAGTTTGGCTTCTTATCTCTGCACCCCCTACCTCACTCTAGGGAGCAGCTTGTACATTTCATTCACTGGTTGACATGGAACCAGAAATGCAAAGTAATGCCCCCACACCTTTCCCATGGGCAGGCTGTGAGTTATCTGTTTGGATCAGATCGTTTGAAAAAAAGCTTCAAGAGTGAAACGCAGCAACTCTATTAATATCATCATGGGACATAGCCCCAGAGAGTAAAAAGCCCCAGAGTTTTGCCCATGAAAAAATGTTTGCTCTTCTTGGAAATAGTGACTGAATTTCAGTCAGTTCAGTTCAGTCACTCAGTCGTTTCACTCTTTGCGACCCAGATGGACTGCAGCACACCAGGCTTTCCTGTCCCTCACCAACTCCCAGAGCTTACACGCAGCAATTCTGTTGATATCATCACGGGACATGGCCCCAGAGAGTAAAAAAGTCACAGAGTTTTGCCCATGAAAAGAAGTTTGCTCTTCTTGGACATAGTGGCTGAATTTACAACATGATTAATATAAATACCATGAAGTATTAGACTGTTGTAGAGGGAGGTGACCCTCCAGAGTGTAGAGACAGTGTTCCCACTTTACACACAGGACCTGGAGAAGCCTGGAGAGAGGGGGACTCCCCAGGGCAGAGCCAGGACCCCGCTGAGGCCCGAGAACCCTCGTCCACCCAGCGGCCCCCACCACGCTGCTGCTTTAAGCTTCTGTCCGTGGTGGCAGTAACCGGCACGAGAAACATTCTACAGAGATGACTCTGTAAGGGTCTCCCACCATGATTTTCTTTGTCCTGTTCCTGAAGAAAAGGCTGACCCTGTGGGAGTGACCTGTAACAATGAACTTGGCTGACTCACATGACTTTTTAGTCTTTCTGCTGAAGTCAGACATGGAATAGTGATGGAGAAGCAAACTGCATGGGCAGCCTCCTGTGGGTGTGTGTTGCTGTCTCTTGACAGAGCTTTTTGTTTAAGGTTTTTCTGCGGTTGGATTGTGATGTTTTTGTTTATGGTTTCTTCGGTTTTGTATCTGTTTTTGCATGGAGTTGTGAAAAAGTGAACCAGATTTGTAGTTGGTTTCTTTTGACTTGACTAAGGAAGAAAAGGGTTATTCTGAGAGCACTGGTTGTATTACATTGTCTGTAATTCTGCTCATTTTGCCTTCCCATTGCCTCAGTATGCCTGAGATGGCTATTGAGACCCCCTCACCCTGCAGGTTCAGTCCTCTGGGTGCTCACAGAAGGGAAGGAGCCTTTGGTGCCACAGAAAAGATGTTTCTCAGGTCTCTAGGCGCATCAAGTCAGGTCCGCGTCCATCCTTGTCGTTCACACCCCGTCTCGCCCCTGAGCAGGGTCCCCAGCTGTGCAGCCACACTGGCAGAGCTCTCTGGTCCTGCTCCAGTCTGGGCCAGCCTCAGACTACTGCCCAGGGCACTCCAGGCACCACTGCCAGCTGAAGCCCAGGCGTCCTCCAGAGGAGGAGCCATCTGGTTAGGGCTTGCAGGGGAAAGGCCTTCCTATTGATGCCATCAGGTCTCCAAAACCAGAAGGTCGCTGCAGTTCACAATTATGCATCAGGAGGGCAAAGACATGCACGTGTGGGGGTGATTCTCCCATTATTCGACTTTTGATGACGGCTCCTAACCCCAGAGCAGAGTTAGTCATTCCTTACAGCACGTGTCCAAACCCCTGAGGCAGCTCGGGGCTTGGTGGATCGAAGTCCACTGGGAGCTGCCTCTCCCCTGGGTCCTCCAGGACAGGTGCAGAGCCGGCTCCCTCTTTGTGTCCAGCCTCCTCTGCTGCCTGCTCCCCAGCACATGTTAGTGACGTTTCTAGGGTTGAATCAAGTGGAGGAGAAGAAAACACCCATGTGCCAGATGGTGACTCTTGAATGGGTTCAATGGGTCCCTGGGCCTCCTGACCAGAGTGGGTACATTTCAGCTTTTCCTCTGCTTCTGCTTGATGCCGTGCTGTGGGGAAGGAAGAAGTGCCCGGAGATACCGGTGCGCTAGGACCACAGACAGCTTTGCCCTCTGCTCACTGGTTGGGAGAAAACCTTCTTCCCCCATAGGACCGTATTGTGAGCTCCAGTGCGGGCATCTTTGGTCAACAGTGTCTTTTTTATTAATCTAACTGACGTTCTTCAGCATCTTGGGTTCACAAGCTGGGCAGAAGAACAGCAGATAGGATTAACGGAAAATGAGTTGATGCTTCCATTTTTAAAGAGATTCTTTGCTTGGTACCTTCGTATGCTCCTCCCTTGATAATGTCTCCTCTCCTTCAGTATATTTAAAGTAACAATTTGTTTATGAAATCTTAGGTTTGTTCACAGATGTTCTAGAGCACTTCTTGTGGGGACGAGAAAAGGCGTAGCTGTAACGGAGGTGCTGTGACAGCCTCTCAGGGCAAACCTGGAAATCAGAGGAGTGAGCTGGCGCTGACGGGCACAGGACTCGCTTAGGTCCCCAGGCTTCTCTCCTTGGGAAGCTGGATAGTGGGTTTCTCTTCCTGTTGGGATGCTTTCTGGGTTTCCTCGGCAGATCATGGAAGTGAAGGCTCCTCTGTGGAGACACCTGGCTTCTCAGCACTTCATTTTGCCACTCAGGTCCCTGGGGACCCTTCGTCGTGTTCCTCACTCTCCTGCCAGCTTCCCAGAGGCTCATCCTGGAGGCAGAGATTGCGTTTGTCCCGTCCTTGGGTGCGCAGGGCATCCAGTCAGTCAGTTCAGTTCGGTCGCTCAGTTGTGTCTGACTCTTCGTGACCCCCTGGATGGCAGCACAC
This sequence comes from Madoqua kirkii, assembly GCA_006408675.1. Lineage (NCBI taxonomy): Eukaryota > Metazoa > Chordata > Mammalia > Artiodactyla > Bovidae > Madoqua > Madoqua kirkii. The sequence continues at coordinate 17,203 of SJYC01050028.1, read as the reverse complement.
CAGGCTTGCCTGTCTGTCACTAACTCCTGGAGCCATGGCACCGTCTAAAGCGTTTCTTCTCCCCGCAGCCAGCATGCCCACCAGTGAGACCGAGTCTGTGAACACAGAGAACGTGAGTGGGGAAGGCGAGAACCGAGGCTGCTGCGGGAGTCTCTGGTGAGTGGGGCTGAGGCGCTGTCCTCTGGGCTCCTCCTGGCTTCTTGGAGAAGCAGATATGAGTGAGTTGCCCAGGTTTCGGTGGAGCCTGGAGCCATGGCCTCAGATGCAAGAGGGGTGGGCTGGCTCACCCTGGGCCCCTTGGTCCCCCTCCTAGCCCTGGCCCCCCAGACCCCCAGCATGTCACCTCCCTCGTCCTCCAAAGCGGTCCGTCCTGCTGAGATGGAACCTGTCCCGGGCTGAGCCAGGTAACCTGGCAATTCCCCTGTGTCCACTAGGTGCTGGTGGAGAAAAGAGGCGCCGCCAAGGCCGGGCCCTCTGGGTGTCGGCGCTGGGGGTAAAGGCTTCTCTGGGCCTGGTGCTGGCGTCAGTGCTTTGAAGGGCTTGTATGGCAGACTTGCTCATAGAATGTGCTCCCTGTTTAAGTTTCCTTCACTTACGGGCTCTCCCACCCTCATGCATAGCGGCTGGATAACGAGACTCTGCCCTTCTTGGCTCATACACTTTGTCTGGAGCCCTGCACCCTGCTCTCCTAACCTTGGAGGATGCCTTCACATGAGCACACACTGGCTTTTTTTCTGGATGCACTGGGCTGCAGGAGCAGGCACACCAGCTACGTGTAGTGCACCAAGCACCGCCTGCTTTGGGGGAGCCCCATGCAATTCTCTTTTGTTTGCTTTCTGCTGGTGTCCTTTAGGTCTTATGCCTGTTGAGTACAGGTGTCATTTTTAAGAGAGTCTGATCTCCTTGGCGGAGATTCATAAAAATGATGTTAGCAGGAAACTCAACAGTTGATGAAGTAAATTTTCCTCCTCCTCCTTGCTGTGCCCTCCTACAATAGCATGAAGTAGGTAGGGAATGGGTTTGTCTTGCCATTTTACAGATGAGCACACTGAGGCTCAGAGAGGTGTGCTGCCTGCCAGAGCTCTCATAGTGAGTGAAGAGCTCCAAGAGCTGGAGCTCCAAGCCAAGGGCTTTTCTCTCTGTAGCAGCAGCACATGCTGTTGCGGAGATGCGTGGCTGAGCTGTGGGCAGGAGCAGCCCCGCTGGCTGCAGTGTGAGCGGTTTGGGGGCGGGCGAGAAGAACCCTTGTCGTCTCCACCTGTGCCAGGGCTGCTCAGGCAGCGGAGAGTCTTCTCTTGCCTGGCCCCCCGCTCCACGCTCACCCCAGCGGGCTCGCTTCGGGAGCCGGGGGTGCTGGGTCCAGGCTTTCATGCATGGCTTTCATGGTGTCTCTGCTGAAAGGTGGAGGGGAACGTATCCTGGCGCCTTCCTAACAGGAATCATATTCTTTCTGTCTTTCTTTCAGTCAAGCATCTCAAAGTCCAAGCTCAGGTCAGTATGTTCTTTCCATAATTTTTCTGAAACTTGTGTGGGCTTTTTATGTTCTGACTTCTGAACTTTATGTGGAATTGCTCTAGACCTGATATTTTTAATACTGTGGGCTCTAACATTCATGTAGAAGATCAACCTGCCCAGTAAATAGTAAGTACCTGCCTTGTAGAACTGCAGTAGGTGCCAAAGAACCACCGCCCCCCCTCAAAGAAAAAACAGATCAGGAAGATGCAACCATGAATAATGTTTTGCCTGCTAATCAACCCTTTTTGTATACCCTCCCAGAGTCATTTCTCTAAGAGATACTTCCTGTCACTTTTCTGCTGTAAATTTTTTCCTTGGAAGGAAATTGAAGAGGACTTCTGAGTTGCTCGTAATGGTTTTACTTGCTCTGAGTGCAGGTTACATAATCAGTTGGTAAACACTCATTGAGCTGTACACCAGTGATTTGTTACTTTCCCATATCAGTATTATTTTTCAGTTAGAAACCGTGTTTTACCACTGTGTACAAAAATTCGCTTTAAGTGGAATAGAAGGGGAGGTGTTGGTTGCTCAGTTGTGTCCAGCTTTCTGCCACCCCATGGACTGTAGCCCACCAAGCTCCTCTGTCCATGGAATTCTTTTTGTAAAACTGTAAAAATCCTAGAAGAAAACAGAGAAAATTTTCATGGCCTTGAGTTGGGCAAAAGTTTCTTGGGTACAGCGCCCAAAGCACTGGTCATAACAGGACAAACTGATGAATTGGACTTCATCAAAATTAAAGCTACAACTTCTTGAAAGAAAAAGATCCTTTGCAGACTGGAGGGAAAAATATTTGCAAAACAGAATTGAGAAAGGCCTAGCATCCAGTATACCTGAGAATAGTATCAGTAATAATAAAACAACCCAATAAAAATGGACAGTAGATTTTTAGTAGGCATGTAGACATAAAGGGGGCTTCCCTGGTGGCTCAGATGGTAAAGAATCTGCCTGCAATTCAGGCAGCCCGGGTTAGATCCCCAGTCGGGAAGATTCCCTGGAGAAGGGAACAGCAATCCACTCCAGGATTCTTGCCTGGAGAATTCCATGGGCAGAGGAGCCTGGCAGACTATAATCCATGTAGACGGCAAATAAGCACATGAAATGACCACTGGTCATTAGGAAGCACAAATTAAAATCACAGTTGAGATGCCATGATGCACCTATAGAATGAATCCAATTTTGAAAGCTGGCATTTTGACAAGAATGCACATCAGTGGAAATTCTTATACACTGCTACAGGTCAGGCAACACAGCGTTTTAAAAGCAAGTTGTCAGTGTCTTACAAAGTCCAGTGTATTTACCATATGACCCAGCAATTCACCTCTAAGGTATTTATATAGGAAAAATGAAGATAGATGCCTACACAAAAAATTTTGCATGAATGTTTATTCATAAGCATTATATATGTATAATTGATAAGTACAACATTTATGTGTTTGTTTATAATTGCCGAAAGCTGTAGATAACTCAGATGTCCGTCAGATGGAAAGGTAGACAAATTATAGCTCATCCATATGATAGACTGAAACTCAGCAACAAGAAGGGAGAAAACTACTGAGAGATCAATGTCACAAATGGATCACAAATGAGCTTTTTCTAAATGAAGGAGGCCAGTCCCCAAAAGCTATATATTGTATGATTCTGTTGATAGGATCCTGAATGAAGCAAAATAATAGAGAAAGAGAACAAATCAGCAGCTTTCAGGGGCTAGGGTGAGCAGTGAATTAACTATAAAGTGCCATTAAGGAATTTTTTTCAATGATAGAAATATTCTACATCTTGATTGTGGTTGTGATTACAAACTTTAGAACTACAATGAAGTCAGTTGTGCCATATGTAAGTTATATCTTTATAAACCTCTCTTAAAAAAAAATTAAGGGAACTTTTCCTGGTAGTCTAGTAGTTCGGACTGTGAACTCCCAGTGAGAGAGGTATGTATTCGATTGCTGGTTGGGGAACTAAGATCCCACAGCATGTGTGGCAAGGACAAAAAAAAAAAAAAATTAACAGCGTTTTCATACTGAAAAGCACTTTCATGAATTTCCTGTTGCCAGAGGGCATTTAAATTTCTTCATAATTTGGCCCCCAGATCACCCTCTGACCTCTGGCGTATTTAGACACTCCTCCCAGACTCCGGTTTCTCTACTGGCTCAGATGGTAAAGCGTCTGTCTGCAATGCGGGGACCTGGGTTCGATCCCTGGGTTGGGAAGATCCCCTGGAGAAGGAAATGGCAGCCCACTCCAGTATTCTTGCCTGGAAAATGCCGTGGACGGCAGAGCCTGGTAGGCTACCATCCATGGGGTCGCCAAGAGTTGGACACAACTGAGCAACTTCACTTTCCCAGACTTCACACTTTGTTATTCTGGACTGCTCTCCGGGTGTCAAATGGACCACATAGTCCAGTTCTTCCCACCCAGTCTCTTTGGCAGGAGCTAAGTGGAGTGCCCTGCCCCTCTCCCTGTCTACCCTTGGCTAATCCTTATTCAGCTGTCGAGAGAGAGCCAGCCCAAACCTCAGCTTTCTGAGGAAGCCTTCCCTGACCCTTCAGCTCTCTTGTAGGTCCCTTCTCCTTCCTCCTGTACCCAGTACCCTGGGTGTAGCACCTGGTGTGGATAATTGTCTGCTACAGCCCTCATACTGTTACAGGATGGGGTCACAGACCGTGCCTCCCCTGGACTTGGGAGACATCTGTCTCTTGTCCCTGAAGCATGAATAGGGCTGCAGGGACAAGACTGCATGCCCTTGGGCTGGATGTCGTTCCGGCCACCTTGCTTGGGTGTATTGCATCATGCATCATGGGAAAAACCCAATCTTATGGGAACAGTTTTGAGAGTTCTCAGTGGAATTTTTCTACTCTTGTTATCATGTTTCTACCTGCTGTTACCATCGGAAACCCACATAGCAAGAGCAGGGAAACAATGCACCTCGCTTGTTCCAGGTCTTGCCAAAGAGCTGGCACATTGGTCCCTGGGTTACGGTGTTCTTAGCAGAGCCGTGCAGCTGAGTCAGCCAGGGCTGCAGCCTTGACACAGCCTGGAGACTCTCCTGACTCAAGTGCTAGAGGAAGCGCCCACCACTGCAGCCTGTGAGCACAGCCCGGACTGGGCTGCCACTGCCACTTGGCCAGCCCTTCTCTGAGACACCCTTCACCAAACCGTCCTGTGGCAGGGAATGTTTCCCGTAGGGAGACAGGCTGAGGCAGAGAATATTCTAATTACATACTGCAACGGGAGTTGGTAGAGAACATGCTGCTTGTCTGTTTGGCTCAGTTCATTCTATTTGTATGGAAACATGATTCAATATTAGCTCTCCTCCTAAAGGTATATTTTGAGCATTGCTAGTTAGAAAGGGCACCTGATGACTCAGGAGTAAGACTCATGTCCTACTCAGCACTGATGACTCTCTCTGGCTCCAGAGCTACCTCCCAGATTTACGAAAGGACTGAAGGCTTCCCTAAAAGGAAAACTCAGGTTTCGGAGCCCTTGGCTGCCTGATAAATTCCACATGATGATCGAGGTGCTGCAAGACATGTGGATGATAAGCTGGCATCTCTCTGCACTGACAGCTCAGTCAGACCCGACAGCCTCATGGTGGGCATGTGAACTGTGGATGTGTACAAGCTGGTGACTCTGAACATCTAGGTTTCCTGACTGGCTTGAGGACTGCATATGACAGATTATGGGGTTATCTGAAGCCATAGGAAGGAAACTGATGACATGATGAATCAATACTGTGCTTTTAGAAAGTCATATTTTAAAACCACCGTTACTTGTCTTATGAGGTCTGGCCATTTCTGTGTCATTTGTTCTCCTCTGTCCTCCCTGTACCCCGACCCTGGTGGGGACCTCCAGACTGCAGTCATTCCCTAGTGATATTGATCAGGTGTTGTGTCTGTCTCTAATCCAGGGGTAACGTTTGCTTCTCTTACAGCCGCCGCTGGCGCCGCTGGAACCGCTTCAGTCGCAGACGGTGTAGGGCTGCCGTGAAGTCCGTCACATTTTACTGGCTGGTCATTGTCCTGGTGTTTCTCAACACCTTAACCATTTCCTCCGAGCACTACAACCAGCCTGACTGGTTGACACAGATTCAAGGTATAAGCAGAAGCCATTCCCTTTTCGCTCCAAACAGGGGAGCCCCAAGGCTGCCCAGCTGCAGTCTAGTCTTTTTAGATGGACGTGTGGTTGTCCAGGACCATTTCCAGTGAGCAGTGGAACCTGGAGGGTGGCAGAGCCAAGCACAGGCGCACCTGGGAGAGTGTGCGGTCCGGGTTGTGTGGTGTGTGATGCACCTTGGAGCTAATGACTCCGGAGCAGCTCATTGTCTGAACCCTGTGTGGGATCAGGGAATCTGGCAGCTGGAAGGGGCCTCATATCCCTCCTCTCTGTGCCCACTGGAAGCTTTATTTTCCCCTGTAGTTTCCTTGGCAAGTGCCGGCTATTTGCCCACCTCGAATGCCCCAGCAGGGTGGTGTGGGAGCTCACCCCATTCTGAGCTGGACAGTTTTGAGCCATTGGGAAGACCTACCTGATGTCAAGTCATATCTGTTTCTACTCAATTCTCCAGCCTGCTGGGTGGCATTTTTTGACATGACCTTGACAGGCAACTGCTTCTTAGACCTGGGGCCAGTAAGCAAGACCAGACAGATTTCTTGTGTGACTGAAACAAATAAAAACAATACGATGGTCTAAGTGCAGAGTTGTAGGCTTCCAAGCCTCGAAAGCCACCGAGATTATGTGGTAAGCTGCCCCTCTCCATTGTACAGTCAGTGAAAGTGAACCCCAGAGAAATGAAGGAACTTCATGTCTGGGTTTGGTAGCAGAAACAGGACCGCAGCCTGGAAGACAAGTGGACCACGGGTGCTCCTGCCGCATTACTGTAGAGAGGGCAAGAGCAAAACCGTGGCCAAGAGCTTGGGGCCCTTCCGGCAGCAGCTAGTGGGAGGCGAGGTGGGGCGCCAGGGATCAGAGATGCTCCCACGCTGAGATCCCATGAACACGTGCTCCTTGTGTTTCCAGATATTGCTAACAAAGTCCTCTTGGCTCTGTTCACGTGTGAGATGCTGGTCAAAATGTACAGCTTGGGTCTCCAGGCGTACTTTGTCTCTCTTTTCAATCGGTTTGATTGCTTCGTGGTGTGTGGCGGAATTACCGAGACGATCCTGGTGGAACTGGAAATCATGTCTCCCCTTGGCATTTCTGTGTTCCGCTGTGTGCGGCTCTTGAGAATCTTCAAAGTGACCAGGTGAGGTCGCGTGTGCTCATTGTAGGGGTTTCCAACCGTGGGTGGTGGTCAGCCCCGACCCCGCATGGGGGGACCATCTACTCCACCCCAGGCGGCGCCCCAGGCTTACTCCCTCGTCTTGACTTGTAGGCACTGGACCTCCCTGAGCAATTTGGTGGCATCCTTGTTAAACTCCATGAAGTCCATCGCTTCACTACTGCTTCTGCTTTTTCTCTTCATCATCATCTTCTCCTTGCTGGGGATGCAGCTGTTTGGCGGCAAGTTTAATTTTGATGAAACGCAAACCAAGCGAAGCACCTTCGATAATTTCCCGCAAGCCCTTCTCACAGTGTTCCAGGTGAGTGCCTCGCCCTCCTATCCCTGGGTGCCGCCTTAGGAGACACCTTCTTCTCTGTCCACGACTCAACAAGGCAAAATGATTTCATCGTCATCATATCAGCAACCTCTGTTCTAATAACACTCTGATTAATTTTGTGCCATATAAGTCATTTATTTTGCATCAAAGTCCAGAGGGATGTGCTGTGATCTCATGTTTTTGTGAGACCACTGGATGTCTTGCTAAGTTGCTTCAGTCATGTCCGACTCTGTGTGACCCTGTAAACGGCAGCCCACCAGATTCCCCCATCCCTGGGATTCTCCAGGGAGCACTGGAGTGGGTTGCCATTTCCTTTTCCAATGCATAAAAGTGAAAAGTGAAAGTGAAGTCATGTCCAACTCTCAGTGACTCCATGGACTGCAGCCTACCAGGCTCCTCCATCCGTGGGATTTTCCAGGCAAGAGCACTGGAGTGGGGTGCCAGTGCCTTCTCCACTGGATGTCTTATGAAATAATAAACCCCACGTTTGTGTTTGACTGTATGAGGTTTCTGGGGTTTCATAGGGTCTGAAATCCTTTTCTTATAGTTTGCTCATTCTTGATGGCAGGCAAGTTTTATAATCCTGGTTATAATGGATTTAGGCATAGGTGTGACTTCTAAAGCTCTGACTCTGTGGCGTATGGTCAGGAATCACTGCTATCCCTTTGTCATCCCCCGTCATGTGATGGAATGGGGACACACACGTGAGGATGTCTGCTGGTGGGGCCCTGGCGGGCATCAGGCCAAGAAGGGAGCCAACGGGTTAGGGCTCTCACCCTAGGTGTTCCAAGCCCCCTCCTTGTGTGTTGTGGCCTTCCTTGGACAGAGCCTGGCAGGTAAAATTTTAAAACCCATCTGTCCTTGTTGCTTTTCACATGTAATGCCAGCGAGTCTTGCAGGCTGGTTGGGTGGCCTGGCGGGAGGCCCGACCTCCCACAGTGGCTGTTCTGTTGCTCAGCACTGGGACTTTGTAAAGTCACTGTTTCCTGAAAGATGAGAGCCTAGAAGGAATGATCGCTAAGGTTCTTTCCTACTTGGATATTTTGAAGTGAATGGAATTGCTGTCACTGCTACAGGCCTGACCTATAGCAATACAGTATAATGTAACTCAGTATTGTTTACTTTTGGCTGTGCTGGGTCTTCGTTGCTGTGCTGGGATTTTCTCTAGTTGGGGCAAGCGGGGGCTGATGTTCATTGCAGTGCTTGGGCTTCTCACTTCAGTGTCCTCTCTCTTTGCAGAACACAGGCTCTAGGCCTTGGGGCTTCCATAGCTGCAGCACATGGGCCCAGCAGTTGTGGTGCATGCGCTTAGTTGCTGCGTTGCATGTGGAATCTTCCCAGACCAGGGATGGAACCTGTGTCCCCTGTATTGGCAGGAGGATTATTAACCACAGGACTACCAGGGAGTCCCCTAACTCAGCTTTTTGAATTAAACTTAATTTTTGGCCACTGATGAGTCATTCATTTTGTTTTGTTTTGTTTTTTTGAGGCTTCCAGATAAACCTGCGTGGTGCTGGTGGTTTTTGTAGTGCATGTGTATGGCACAGAATTTAAATGTTAGAAAAGCACGTAAAGTAGCAAGTCTGTCTCCAACCCAACCACCAATTTCCCCTTGTGGGAGGCAACCACCATTAAGCAGATTTTTCTGTATTCTCCCAGTGTGTTTGCTCAGACGTAACTAAATTTACCTGTCTACCTACGATCAGATGAGTTTACACAGATGGTAGCTCATTCTACATGCTTTTAAAAATCTTTCTTTTCCAGCACCTAAATTGTCCTTAAAAACCTTTCTCATTGGTCCATAAAAAGATGCCTCTTCTTTTTCAATGCTGCCTCCATTTATTTTTTATTGGAGGATAATTGCTTTACAATATTACTGTATGGTTTCTGCCATACATGAGCACGACTCAGCCACAGGGAGACGTATGACTGCTCCCTCCTGAACCTCCCTCCTCACCCCACCCCACTAGGTTGTCACGGAGCACTGGGTTGAGCCCTGTGTCTGCCCATTTTGTGGTGTGGTTGTGCCATAATTCATAGAACTGCTGCTGAATGAATATTCTACTGTGTCTTGGCTGAGTGGGTAGCCTTGAATGCACATCGTGAGCCTCGTGTGTGATATTAGATCTGTAGCATAAATCCCCGCAAATGGAATTGCTGGCTTAAAGGGAATGTGTCCATTTTCAACTTTGACACTCTTGCATAAGTCTTCTCTTTAAGGCTGTGGTAGTTGATCCTCCAGTGATGGGGGTGGATTCTGTCTGTCACCTCATCACCGCCTGTCTGGTAGATGAAAGTGTTCTCTCATTGTAGTTTTAATTGATACCACTTTTGTCAGGAATGAGGTTGAATATCTTTTCATGTGACCAGGAGCCATTTATACTTCCTTCTCTATAAATTGCTTTACCTTTCCGATCATCTGGCAAATTCTGTTTGGTAGTGATTCACATCATAGATATGATTTTTCTTTTCCACAGTTGATAAAGCATGAGGAATGCTAGGCAGCTGTTAAAAAGAATGAAGTGACCCTGTGACACAGAGGGTCTCCAGAATACATCGAGTGGGAGAATAAAAAGCAAATTGCAGGAAATTCAAATAGTATGATACCCTCTAATTCTAATAAATAAATAAGACACCAGCTGCCTCCGGGTGTATCTGTGTTTAAATGCACAGACAGGCAGAGGTCCTGGAGAGACATACCAGCAGGGGCTGAATGGGCTGGGGTGCAGTCAGAGAGCACACACGTCTTATGTGAAATGATATCTTATCTTCCCCAGAATAATTAACTCATGTGTTTGTGTGAGTGAGTGTAATGTTTTGAAGATCATGGGTTGACGGATGCATTTGTTCTGTGCACACTGAATTGTGTAAGGCAGCTGACACCAGCCCCAGGCAGCCCCAGGAGCTTGGGAGGATCGCGGGAACTGGGGGTCCACCTGCCCGCTGACCCCAGCTTTGGCTTCTTAGATCCTGACAGGCGAAGACTGGAATGCTGTGATGTATGACGGCATCATGGCGTACGGGGGCCCGTCATCTTCTGGAATGATCGTCTGCATCTACTTCATCATCCTCTTCATTTGCGGTAACTGTATCCTTCTGGACGACCGGGGTCACCTTGTCGTCACCATATGCCGTCCTCCCCTCCAAGGTTCCCCGGGGTGGGGGCAGTGGTGGCCAGCGTGATGGGGAAGTGAGCATCCTCGCCTCGCTCCCGTGTGCCCTCGCCCCGCTCCCGTGTGCCCTCGCCCCGCTCCCGTGTGCCCTCCACTGTTGCTGGGACAGCAGGGGAGCGGCAGAGTCTCCGCCGGGCCTTGAGGAATGGGAGCAGCCACGGAGGCAGCCGGAGGTGGCACGTGGGCTGCACCACTGGCCACCACTGAGCGTGGCGCGTCAATAGGAAAACACATTCAATTTCACACATACGAAGACCCCATAGGTGTAGGACCTAAGAGTAACCAAAGCAGGCTGTTCCTATACATTTCATATATATTTCCAGAGAGAATATCAATTATTTCTGAAGGTTTGACAAAAGAAAGGAGTGTTTGCTTGGGGTAGCAAGGAAACGGAGGAGTCACAGCTTTCTCTGTAAGCCTTCTCAGCCTCGGATCCCCGATGGCCAGCACTGCCCGGCTTGGGGAGGATGCCTCTCAGGGAGCTGGTTTCCTGCTTTCTGGGGAACAGATGTGGCTCAGAGTGTTCTTCTTGTACCAGCTGTTTCTCAAATAACTTTAATTCAAAGTCATCAGCATGCCACCTTGGCTCGTTTTGGGGTGGCCCACTCCAAGCCCCATTAAAAGGTTAGGGGTACATCTCTGACTTCCTAAGACCCTTCAGAATGGATGGGGACGTATCTTCAGTGGACTGATCTGAGCCCCCCTGACCCTCGTTTTGCTCTGCTGATCTGTGCGTCTTTGGGGATCACGCGTCCCTTGGCCAGCTGCTCTGTCCTGCTTTCTCTGACTTGTTTTCTTCCTTTTTCCAGCCAGAGTCACTCGAACCCTAGGTTTCTGAGAATTCAGACCTCCCTTTACGTCGCGCGGCCCCTTCTTGACCCTGTAGCCTTGGGTTGTGTCTGCTTTCTCTCTGTGCCCTTGCTGCCCTGGCACAGGACCTGGCACGTGGAGCCCCTTGATTAATGCTTAGTGAGACAACAATTTGGACCAAAATATGAATACTGCCCCTTGATCGTCACTCTTGTATTTTAAAGAATCCTAATCTAGAATCGTCTGCTAAGAAGTCTGTTGCGCTGTTTCCCCCTTCATTTTCTCTGGCTGGTTAGTGAACCTTCTGCAGGGTGGAAACACAAGTGCAAGCCTGTGAGAACAATGCCTTGTACTTTGGAGTATTCTGTGGGAGCCCCTCTCCTAGCACACACATCCTGCTGCAGGGAGCCGCACTGCCACCCCCACCCCCAGGGGAGCTCTCCCACCAGTTTCTCTCAATGCTCCTCTCATCTCTTGTGGCTCCTGCTGAGTTTGGGGTGCAAGCTTCTCCATCTTGCCAACTAGTAATAGGTGATAAGCTTCTCGAGTCTGCAGTCTCTTTTTTATTCACATCTTTGTGGCTTACACCATAAGATCATGCACAGTTGGTTCTTGGTCAGTGTTTGTTAAATGAATGATCAGTATTTTCTTTTTCTGTTCTCGTGATGAATTCTCTAGGCCACAGCCATATACTGGTTCCAATCTGCAGAGCAGTATTCTCTAGCCACTTTCCCTCCAGTTAGATGTTGTAATTTCTTTATAGTGTATGTATCACTCTCTGCAGTCCTTAAACGGTGTATGGTCTGTCTCCCTCAGCTAGAACAGATGTTACTTGGAAGCCAGGTCTCCAGTCTGTCCTGTGTCCTCTCATGTCCCCAGCACCCAGAACTCTAACCAGCATGTCAGAGTTGCTTGGCAGGTCTTGTCAGATGAATTCCATGGCAAGCCAGTGTTTAGGAGGGTCTGGTGGGTAATACATCTACTACATCTGTTGGGTATTCACTCTTGGAAACCATCTGTTACAATCTTGTAAAGTTTTCCTGTGGTTTGTTACTCTGGGTTTACTTTCTACTACTGAAAGAGTCTGGTGTCATCGTAAGACTAGAGATACAGTATTTCTTCAGTGCAGTCATTAGTAAGAATTCTCAGTGCAGTTATTCCCAGCACTGATCATTTTCTGAGCCACGATTATCCCCCATTCATCAGAGGAGAGCTCGTGTTGCCAAATCATCGGCTAGCTCCAAACAAACTGCTTCCCCAGGCTCATTGCATCTCTGTTTAAAAAGTAATCCTAGTGTATCAGACGTGTTTTGACAGTCTTAATAGAATCTACTCACATTTCTACCCTCTTTTTAAAGACTTGAATAGGTTAGTCAAGCATGACATCCCCTGAAGCTCGCTCATTATCAGTGCCTTGTTAGGTTATATTTGTTGACATGTTCAGCAACCCACATGAGAGTTCAGATTGCGCTGGGCGTGTGGGTGTGGGACCCTAGCGTGCCTCTCCTGTCCGGGGGCCCTGGGCTCCCATTGTCTTGCATGCAGATGGCCTTGCATCAGCCAGAGGGAAGCATCAGTGAGAGAAGGGAGTCACGTTGACCTGTTTGTTGCCCTCTGATCCCTATGCTTCTCCAAAATGTACTGAACTGCCGGCAAGTAAGAAACAGGCATCTTCAGAGTATGTTTTTGTTTCTTTTCAGTCATTCAAGGAAACTATAGAAGCACCATTATAGTAAAAGCTGAAAAGCTAGTAACTTGTCCAGTTGCCTAGCTTTCTACTATTTGAAAAAATGAAAATCAACCCCAAGAGTCAAAGATATAGTCACTGTGTGACAATGCAGAAGGACAGGCCAGCATATCTGGCAATAAGTTAGATGTGCTCTAGTCAGTCAGTGTGGAATGAATGAATGAGGTATTTGCAGACTTGGAAGGTCATTTCAAATGAGAAAGGCCCAGACTGCCTTGTGTGGTCATCATTTGAATAAGGCGTAGCCCTTCTTGCGGTCTTATTTTGGAGAGCACATCCCAGATAGATAGGTTGTGGGTGTGCATGTTTTAAAAGAAAGAAAACACAGTGCATAAAGTGAAATGCAAAATGCGTGAAAACATTACATTTGTGTTACAGGTTGTTTCATGCAGTGTGTTTCATACCCATAGATACCTAGATGTATAGCACCACACGTAACACACACACAAAGGGAAATATTGGCATTTGAAGGCTTTCGTGGGTTTTAGTGAATCTTAATTTTGCTTCTGGCTAGCTTATCTTCTACAGGTTCTGGTTTTTTTTTTGAAAAATGGGGCTCCAGTCTCCTGGCTTTACCAAGTGAATATAGCACTAGGGGACAGTCAACCTGTCACCAGCCTTTCAAGCACAGGGGTGTGATACTGCCATTGTTGACCCTGTATAGCTGCATTTAGAACCATGCTTCATCCTTAACATTCTCAAATTAGATATTCTACTGAATGTCTTCTTGGCCATCGCTGTAGACAATTTGGCTGATGCTGAAAGTTTGAATACTGCTCAGAAGGAGGAAGCTGAAGAAAAGGAAAGGAAAAAGATTGCCAGGTAACCAACCACCTTTTCCCTGGGGAGATTTGCTGAATGAAGGGTTTGACCCAGGGAGCCATCTTAGGTGCGACCTGTTGGGCTCCCATGCTGCTGCTTTGTGGGGATGGTGGCTGGCTAAGAAGCTGATCAAAACAGATGGACTCTTGGGCAGATCCCAGGCCCTTGGCTCTCATTGCCTTGAAGCTGAAAGCAGGAGTCACGTCCCCATGCTTAATGAATCTCTGCAGTTAATTCTGGCATTATAAAATAAATGATGCGTCCGATGCTGATTAGCCCTTGAATGAGAATTTTAATAAGATGATCTGTGTTATGAATCCAGTGCACTGAGATGAACTGAGTGTGGGTTGTGCTGTATTCTTGCTGTTAGGGTTGTTCCCAATTAAATGGGCCACTGTTGATTCAAAATCCTGATGAGCTTCTTTTGTACAAAACAGGATGGTTACTTGGTTCCTTCTGTTCTCTTCTCTGTAGAAAAGAAAGTCTGGAAAATAAAAAGAACAACAAACCAGAAGTCAACCAGATAGCCAACAGTGACAACAAGGTATATGTTACGTTTTCCACGTTGTTTTCAAATAATTCTGTTGATATCACCGTAAATGAATCACCTTTATACCAGGACAGTGCTGTGTGTGCTATTTTAGAGTGAAAGTGTGGCACGCCATCACAGATGCTGGCTTTCCAGGAGGGTCTGCATGAAGTGGGGCACTTAACTGGTTGTTAGCAGTATTTCAAACAGAGCGCTGCTGTGATACATATTTAACTGGTCTGACACCTTATTTTTTCTTGATTGGAATGATGTGGTCACACCTGACCAGTGTCCCTATCTTCTCGGAGGGGATTACAATCAAAGATTGCTAATAGATGTCTGTCCCTGGGGGGCGGGGGGCGGGGTTGTCTCAGGATCAGAGGGTTTGGGCACTCAGGGCCCTACTGTGAACACTCAGACACTGGGTCAGCTGTGGATTTTTCCTGAATTTGTTGATTTATTCACTGAGTCAGTAAGTCCTTTCTCAGTGGTGACGGTGTGTCAGATACCAGGGATCAGGAATGACCAAGAGCGGTGAGATCCGCGCTCACGTAGGCTCGAAGTCTGGGGAGGAGGCAGGAATTGTGAGGTGGTGCTCACGTATCGTATGCACCAGTGCTGGGTGGTGCTGGCTGGCCATGGCTGGGGAGGGGTGACACCAGTTTGCACCTGTCTGCCCTCAGGCTTTCTCTCTGAAGCAGGGGCATCATCTGGGGCCACCTGCTCTCCTGACACACTCACACAGCACCCACTTTGGAGATCACACCACTACCCCGTGCTGAATGGCAGGGTTAGGTCCTTAACTGCCCCTCTTGAGTCCACTTAAGTCAGAGTCTCCCTTCCTCCCAAGACCTCTCTGTCCTCCCAGGTTACCATCGACGACTACAGAGAAGAGGACGAGGACAAGGACCCCTACCCACCCTGCGATGTGCCAGGTATGCAGCTTATGAGTGATGGCTTTGCCCTCACACTGATCAGTGCCTGGGTCTGTGGCCAGCCCAGCTGGGCACACGCAGGGCTGCCGTGGCCGCTGAGGCCAGGGGTTTGGTCCCCTTGTGGGCTGGTTAACTCTGGTTTTTCTTGGGCGGCTTAGGGAACCCAGACACCAGTTGGTGGGGAGAGAACATGGATGCGGAGCAGGGTGCGCGTAGCCTGCACTGAGCATCTCTCTAGCAGGGGGCCAGTGGCCAACACTCACCAGACACTTTCACCTTTACTGGGGACTTGACAGGCTGCTGGAGGGAGGTCCTGTGGAGTCAGGGAGCCTGGGAGACTGCCAGCGTGTGACTTGAAGCCCTGCACAGTTTATCAGGCTGAAGCTGAGTGTGGAGGTTGCTGGGGAAGCAGCCACGTGCTGGGGGGCTGGCACCTTCACCTGGTGCTCAGATCTTAAACTGCTGGGGACCTCATTCCCACAAAGACATACACTCACTAGAGGAGAACGCTTCTCAGCCCCAACCCACACACTGTAAGTTCATGTTTAGAAGGTTTTGATTAATGTAGCCCACCAGGATCCTGTGTCCATGGAGTTTTCCAGGAAGGAATAGTGGAGTGGGTTGTCATTCCCTCCTCCAGGGGAATCTTCCCAACCCGGGGAGACACCAGTTTGCACCTGTCTGCCCTCAGGCTTTCTCTCTGAAGCAGGGGCATCATCTGGGGCCACCTGCTCTCCTGACACACTCACACAGCACCCACTTTGGAGATCACACCACTACCCCGTGCTGAATGGCAGGGTTAGGTCCTTAACTGCCCCTCTTGAGTCCACTTAAGTCAGAGTCTCCCTTCCTCCCAAGACCTCTCTGTCCTCCCAGGTTACCATCGACGACTACAGAGAAGAGGACGAGGACAAGGACCCCTACCCACCCTGCGATGTGCCAGGTATGCAGCTTATGAGTGATGGCTTTGCCCTCACACTGATCAGTGCCTGGGTCTGTGGCCAGCCCAGCTGGGCACACGCAGGGCTGCCGTGGCCGCTGAGGCCAGGGGTTTGGCCCCTTGTGGGCTGGTTAACTCTGGTTTTTCTTGGGCGGCTTAGGGAACCCAGACACCAGTTGGTGGGGAGAGAACATGGATGCGGAGCAGGGTGCGCGTAGCCTGCACTGAGCATCTCTCTAGCAGGGGGCCAGTGGCCAACACTCACCAGACACTTTCACCTTTACTGGGGACTTGACAGGCTGCTGGAGGGAGGTCCTGTGGAGTCAGGGAGCCTGGGAGACTGCCAGCGTGTGACTTGAAGCCCTGCACAGTTTATCAGGCTGAAGCTGAGTGTGGAGGTTGCTGGGGAAGCAGCCACGTGCTGGGGGGCTGGCACCTTCACCTGGTGCTCAGATCTTAAACTGCTGGGGACCTCATTCCCACAAAGACATACACTCACTAGAGGAGAACGCTTCTCAGCCCCAACCCACACACTGTAAGTTCATGTTTAGAAGGTTTTGATTAATGTAGCCCACCAGGATCCTGTGTCCATGGAGTTTTCCAGGAAGGAATAGTGGAGTGGGTTGTCATTCCCTCCTCCAGGGGAATCTTCCCAACCCGGGGATTGAACATGGGTCTCCTGCACTGCAGACAGATTCTTTACTATCTGAGCCACCTCGGAAGCCCTGTGTAAGCTGATATACATTGTTAAAAGTTTAAGCCACATTTTCATACGAAATTGAAAATGAGCATTCAAACCCATGCAATCCTTATTTCATGCCTATAAAAAAAAAGTATCTCCTTTAAAGTAGGTGAAGAGGAAGAGGAGGAGGAAGAGGATGAACCGGAGGTTCCTGCTGGCCCCCGTCCTCGCAGAATCTCTGAGTTGAACATGAAGGAGAAAATCGCCCCCATCCCGGAAGGGAGCGCTTTCTTCATTCTCAGCAAGACCAACCCGTAAATATCCCCTTTCTAGTCACGTGTCTGCCCCATCTCCCCCAGGATCCTGCAGAGTGCTTGAGAGTGGCTGGGGGCAGGCAGTGCAAGGGAAGATGGTTCCCAGCCCCTTTCTGTGCCTGAGCGTTGAGGCCCACCCTCC
>SJYC01050027.1:0-73979 GCA_006408675.1 Madoqua kirkii | reverse complement strand
CCCACCCTCCCCCCCCGCCCATTCCCTCTGACCTGTCGTTGCCTTTGCCCACTCTCCATCTCTTCCTGGCCTTTCTGTGCCTGGACAGGGGTATGGGGGGGTGACCAGGTCTTGGGAGAAGTGCTGTTGCAGGCCCCGCTCCCACGCCCCCCACGCTTGGGCAGCAGTGGAGCAGCCCCGCAGCTCCGGTGTTCTGTGGATCGCCACCTGTGAAGCCTTTTCCACCCAAAGGACCCTTTCTTCGTAAGGAAGTCTTTTGCTAAGATGCTGCGGGAGATGAGGGTTTTGACCAGCTTCTTGAACATCTTCACTCAGAGGCCCAATGTAGCTGATTACTTTTCCCTATTGAGCGTGATAGTGATATACCAGTATTGCTCAGTGATATTTTATAAGTGGTAGCTATTCAGTTCAGCTCCATGATAGCCTGCTTAAAATAGCATTTCTCCTGTTAAAATGATCCAGTGCTTGCCAGGAACCTGGTAATTACTCACAAGTACTGTAAGAGGGAGATGTGTATTTACTAGCTGGTTTCTAGGTTTTAAATCATCTGGGACAGAGTGAAATGCCAGGAGGAATAGATGGCTCCTGGAAAGGTTGCTGGAATTGCAGAAGCAGTTCTGGGCTGTCAGAGGAGAAATCTGTAAATTCTCAAGCACCGGGGAGACACAGGGAGAAGCAAGACGGGTACAGTTCTTACGGAGTTGAAGATTAGATAGTAATCTATTTTTGTTTTTTATGGGCCATTTAAAGAAATCTTTTTTGAATTTGATGCAATATTGCTTCTGTCTTAAGTTTTGACTTTTTGGCCTTGAGGTATGTGGGTTCTTAGCTCCCTGACCAGGAATCGAACCTGCACCCCCTGCACTGGGAGGCATAGTCTTAGTCACTGGACCTCCAGGGAAGTCCCTGGATGGTAGTTTTTATAGCTCATCATTGTGGAGAGTTTGCATATCTCTCTTAAAAAAGTATTCAGCCTCCTCACTGACCCCTCACTGTGTCTGCTATATGGGAGGAATGAATTCCATTTGCCCCCAAAGCTTTGAGCACTTCTTGCCTTCACAGCACTATCAGGCTTTCCCCAGCTACTGACAGCTTGCCGGCCCTCCAGGGACCACAGTAAGGCATTCAGCAGCTCCAGAGGGAAAGAATGAAACAAGACATCACCTTCATATAAAGTTGACTTCTGGTTTTTAAAGTGGAAAACACTTTTCAAACGAAAACTTGCATGTATTCTATAGACAGAAAAACCAACAGTGAAGTTCTGAAGTCAAATACTGAAGTTAAGGGAAGTCGGGCACTGACGACTCTAAGTCCCTGGGGCGTTGTCAGGGGCGTCGGGAGAGGCTCTGACGGCCTGCGGCGCTGTTGTGAGAGTCAGGGCTGGGGTGCTGGCACATGCCGCCCTCTTTGTTTCATGGGACCGGAGGAGCCTGAGATGGCTCTGCCACACTGGGTGCAGGAAGACCCTTGTGAGATTCTTATATGGTGATGTGACTTCCACTTGACTTTCTCAGAAGGACTGGTGGGTCAGCTGCCCCCATAATAGCACCTCTGACAGGATGTCCACACAGCAGGAGAGTGCACCCAGTCTCGCTCTCCGAGGGCAGGTCAGTGGGGTCACCCCTATTCTGTGTGCGTGGCTGCGATAAACTCTGACCTTGGTCTCTGTTCCGAGGCAGGAAAAGGGAGCTGCTGGGCTTCATGTTACAGTGGGGAAGTGTCACCATCAGACCTGGATTGGAAATGTGCCCTGGTCCCCTGCTAGCTGAGTCACCCTTTTGGGGACTTGCGGGTGGCAATAAATACCACAGGGCTCCCTGACCAGGGATCAAACCCTGGCCTTTGGCAGTGAGAACGCAGAGTCCTAACCACTGGACTGCCAGGGAATCCCATAGCTGGGTCACCTAAAGAAAGTTCTTTCACAAGCTGAAGCCTCAGTTTCTTCACCTTTAGAAGGGCAGTGTTCCCGCTTTTCAGGACGCAGTGAATGGTCTGTGGGGCTTGTCCACACAGAGCCCTCAGGGTTCAGGGAAAGAATGGTCCAGTGGTTCCAGTTTGCTGGATGGGGGCTTGGGTGGCACAGGGACAGCAGTCCTCTGCCTGGTCCATCCCCGCAGAGTGGCCCCAGCGTGCTGAGAGCGCCGGCCAGTGGGCTCGGGCCCTTCCAGGTTCATCGTTGCGGTGGCTCTTCCCGCAGGATCCGCGTGGGCTGCCACAAGCTCATCAACCACCACATCTTCACCAACCTCATCCTTGTCTTCATCATGCTGAGCAGCGCCGCCCTCGCCGCTGAGGACCCCATCCGCAGCCACTCCTTCCGGAACACTGTAAGCCCCCAGCGAGGGTGGCAGGGCGGGGCCCCCCTCAGTCAGCACTGGGCTCGCAGGCAGAGGCCGGCGTCCAGGCAGGGCCTTCCGGGCCACGAGGGGCAGAGCTCACGTGGGGCCTCCGTCCCCTGAGGGCATTTTATGCTGCAGAATAGTCAGTGCCAGAGAGATTTTTTGTTATGGGCACAAACCTTCATTGAATCATACATTTTACACCTCATTTGAGATACTCTGCGGTAGTGGTGTCTTTGGGAGCCCTGCGTCTCTGCATCGCTGCCAGCATTTGATTCCTCTTTTCCCCTCCGCAGTCAAATTCACGTGCACACCTGTTTTGAGGTTTCCTGCTGGTGGCAGCATCCAGCAGAGAGAAAATAAAATCGAAACCTGGTGTGTCACATGCCCAGGGGGCTCTTATTTGGGGTTGGCAGGAAGACTTATATGGACTCACGTTCGCACAGCTACTGTTACTGATGAGGAATACAAGTCAGGGAGATGACAGATGGGGACCTGAGGCATTCAGCGGAGAAGAATGATGTCGAGGTTAGTTTGGGGCAGGAGGTGGCTTTCCAAAGAGAATAGAGGGTTTCATCTTCTACTATTAATCAGTTTTCAAAGTTCAAGGCTGACTCCCTTGCCTAGCATCTGTGTTGGGCAGAGACTGGTACCTAAGTCACTTCCTGCCTGAGCACTTCAGCCTCAGCAGGTCAGCCGTCAGCACTGGAACAATCCAGAGGCAAGACAGCGTCATAGGACGGTAGCCTGTCGACTGCCAGGTCTCGATGCTGTAGCGCAGTTTCAGCTGATCTCCCAGAAAGCCGACCAGGGAGGCAGGCCCACAGGTGTGCGAGGCTGTCAGGGCTTGCTACCTTGCCCTTGTGGTACCTCTTTCTGTACAAGAGGTTTTTGAGATTTGTGGATCTGGACAAGTCACCAGATCAGTGCCCCGTAATTTCAGTTGTGACAACCAAGCCCTGTGCTGTCTTTCCATTTCCTGTGCTTTTGGTTTGAAGCCTGGCAAATCTAGTCTATGAGACTGATGTGATAATGGGCATCCCAATATGAAGATGGAAAGATCTCCCTTTCAAAGCATGGCTGGGTGACGTAAAGATGGACCCCTGAGCCTGTCTCAACCTGTACCCAGGGCTTACAGCTTTTGTTAAGATTCCTGAGGTCTCTATCTAAATGGTCAGATGGAATAAAGCACAACAGAGTGTCATCAGTTCCATCATAAAGATGAGACACAGAGGAGAAAAGCTGTTTCGGGAAAAAGTACCATTGTGTGACGGACTAGGTCACAAGCTGGTCCTAGAACACAGATTGACCAGGAGTTTGTTTACCTGCAGGCCTCATGTTCTGCTTTTTGTTGTAATTACTTCCCCATGGGTTTATTTCCCTGCTGCTTTATCCAAGAAATGTTACTGTTCTTTTTAAATAGATGTTCACATGAATGTGTGTCTTGCTTTTAAAAATATTGCACTGTTTTTACGTGACTGTGGTCAGAACTGTTAGCATGAGATTTTCCTTAACAAATCCTTAAGGATACGAGACATATCCTTAGCTCTGAGTACCATGTTGGA
Organism: Madoqua kirkii; assembly: GCA_006408675.1. Lineage (NCBI taxonomy): Eukaryota > Metazoa > Chordata > Mammalia > Artiodactyla > Bovidae > Madoqua > Madoqua kirkii. Next base: position 70,075 of record SJYC01050027.1, on the reverse strand, counting down.
CAGCAGACCTCCAGAGCTTACTCACCTTACTTGGGGAACTTTATGCCCATGTCCACCTGCTCCAGCCCTAACAACCACCCTTCTGCTTTCTGTCTGTGAGTTTGACTACCTCAGACACATCATGTAACTGAGATCTAGCAGTGGATTTTTTTTTTTTTTTTTTTTTTCCCTTAGCTGAGTTATTCGTGAAAAAGAAAAAGTAGGCAGAGTGAGCAGAGAACAACTTGAGTCCGAGAGCCTTGGCCCTCGGTACCAGGCCGGGTTGTTGGCTGGCCAGCAGCTGTGTGTTTCTTAGCTCCCCACCTGCTTTCAACACACAGAGAGACCTGCTGTGACCTCGAAGGGGATAATGGTGAGGGACAGGGCTCATTGTGGGCGACCTCCGTGGTGTCCTGCGAAAAACCTTTAATTGGCTGGCCAGAAACACAGTTACAGAAGAAGTGTTCCGGCAAAATTTATAAATCTCCAAATGGAAGCAGTTTGGGAAATGAATAATGCTGTCTGTAGAGAGAACTTTGGAAGGACAGCTGGCCTTTGAAGAAGAGGTTCTCGTCTTAGTCTCATAGCAGTGAGGACTCCCCTGGGGTGGGTCCCACATGCACACAGCAGGGCCCAGGGCTCTCGACCAGCATCTCAAAGGCCTGGCCCCATGCCGGCAATGCAGACTGGCCGCCTGGCCTGAGCAGCTGCCTCTGTTCTCAGCATCCGCATCTGGGAAGTGAACGGAGTCGGCCCGGGTGGGCTCCATGGGTCACCTTCCAGTGCTAGTCTCTTAGGTTCCCCCAGACTGTACAGCCCAGTTGTCGTGAAGATAGGCAGCCAAGGTGGCCGGTTCCACTGGAGGGCCCCAGCTGCCCTCTTCGTGGCTGAGGACTTCCTGCGAGTATCCTTAGCTGAGGCCTGCTGCTGTCTGCCTCCCTCCCTCTGTGGATCTGTGGAGAAGCAGGGATACGGGACTGCAGCAGCCGGGAAGTCGGTGGTATTTTGGGGAGTGCTGATAAAATGGGCCCAGCAAGAAGAAAGCCTGCCTTGAGGGAGAGAGTGCAGTGCTAGACACAGAGCAGCAGGCGGGCGCACGAGGATCAGTGAAACTTCCTTGCGGATTTATCCAGCCCGCATGTCGGTGGAGGAAGGTGTTGGCTCCCTGACTGAATGGGTGGGAATTAGAGGGGACACAGGACCCCCTTTGATGCCACTTATACCTTTGTTTACATTTTCCCTCCAAGTTGAAGCTCAGCAGGAGGGCAGCGTATTTCATTCCACCAAAAGGGCAGTTAAGGATCTAAAATGTGTGTGAGACTAATTAATCTGACACCACAAGGATCTTATCAGCATCGTGTGCCGATGAACAAAGGTTATTAATAAAACGCTTTCCTAAGTGAGCCTCTGCTGCCCAGAACACAGGGCTGGGAGGGGAGTCAGCGGTCACAGGAGGTAAGTGGGCCCAGAGCTCTTCGATGGGCCGAGTGGGGCCCTTGGAGCATCTCTGCACATCCCTCCAGGGTGACAGGCTCCTCCTTGGATGACGGGTCCCTGAGTGCATGTGGGTGTGTGGCTGTCGGGAGTTGTCCGGATGCCATTTTCTCATCTCCACGTGTTGTGCTTTGCAGATACTGGGTTACTTTGACTATGCTTTCACAGCCATCTTTACTGTTGAAATCCTGTTGAAGGTAACGGCTTTTTCATGGATCCTTGCATACACTAATGCAGCAGTAGCAATAACGCTGGCAATTCTTTGTTTACCTTCCAGATGCTAGGTTATGCAGATTATGTCTTCACTGGTACTTTTGCATTTGAGATCGTTTTAAAGGTAACAGGTATCACAGGAGTGTGTTTCAGGGGCCTGCTCCTGTGTGTGACACACGGCCAAGACACATGATGTGCTTTTGGCTATTTTCAGTTTTTGTCCTCTGTGATCAACCTCCACTTTTTTTTTTTTTTAAACCAAAGGATTTTTTTTCCTGTAACCATTCAACCTTTTGTTGCTGTTTCTTCATAAAACCTTTGAATGCATGTGGGAGCTACTTTGGCTTCCTAATAGTGATCGGGAATTATATTTTGCTCCTTTTTTTAAAATAGCCTCTGAAATTTGTCAACTGACAACAGATCCAATGCTGTGTGTGAACTTTCTTCCACCCTTCCTGACCGCGAAGTCAGAGGAAATGCCTTCCTCGTACAGGGGAAACGTCTCTTGTTTCTTTGACTGCATTATGTTTTCAGTGCCCGGAAATAGTAACACACTATTTTCTTGCAACAAGATTTGCAAGATAACATGGGTCTCTCTGTGTTAAGATTTATCTGTTTTAATGGATGGGCTTACATTTATACAAACAGAAAGAGCACCCTCTGGACAGGGTGCCCAAAATGTACTGCCCATGCATGAGCTGCCCGTTGCCGTTGCTGCATGTGATTTGCGTCCGGGTTTTGAAGGCCACCTTGGGTGAGCCCATCCTCCGTTTCTTTGGACTCGGAAGTCTGGAGACCCACAGCGGACATCCCAGAACCCCAGACTTGCCCTGGGGAATGCATCCTTGAAGTCCTGGGAGTGTGGCCTGCAGCATCCCCTGGTGGGGAGACCCTCAGGGAAATGGGGACTTGTAACCACAAGTTTCTTTAAACCATGTTGGGGTTTCTTTGTGTCCATCTCAGGACAAAAAAAAAAGTATTTTCATGTAGACTACTGTGGAACTTGGGCTCTTTACAAAATCTTCTGTAAAATAAAACCTCAGTTAACATTCCAGGCAATAGAGTATTTAGTTACTTTCTGTCCTTCTCTGTCTCTCTCTTTTTTTTTTTTTTTTTGGCTAATGAAAATATTAGCACAATACTGACCAACCAACCTCTGTTTAACCTTTGTTAGACATCTTAGATGTTTGGGTTCATTTTCCTGCCATCAGGTCAGTAAATGTGGTTGAATGTGGTCCGAAGTGAGATGCTGCCTGGATCGGTGAGCAGATTCTACCACCGTCTCCATGGTGACGGGCATCGCCGCAGAAGGCACAGGGTGTGGGGTGCCGCAGTGCCCACCGGGCCTGTGCTCCATCCCAGGTTTTCTTTTTTGGCAATTTGCCATCTCCTCAGACTGGATTTGGAAATGTCATCCTTAGCCTGTTAGCCTGGTTAATTGAGGTTTTATTTTCCTTTCCACATTTTTAAGTTGTTCAGTGAAGTGCAGGTACCCTTGGGCTTCAGGGCAAAGAGATACAGGTTTATTTAAAAGAAAAAAAAATACCCACAGTTACTTCTTTTCACTTTCTGTGTATTTGCCTCAGTGACTTAAATCTTCCAAATCAATCCTCATTTTGAAGAAATCTTAGAGAGTGGAAAATAAGCGAAAACAAGAGGGATTCCGAAAATGGAGAATCTCTGAGAAGCAGCTGACATTGAAAGGGTGGTTCCTGGTAGCCTGGGGAAAGTCTGAAAGGCTGTTCGGTCACTGGGTTACATTTGAAGTGGGCTTTTTGTTGTAGTTTGTGGGTCAAAGAGGATTGATTATTGGCAGTAACATGTGGTCTAGTGTGATTAACTCCCAGCTCTTCCTCTCCTGCACTTACCTGAAAATTCCCCCATCTTTTTAAAAAGTAAGCAGTAACTCATGTGTTTTTCAGTTTTTCTCTGGGGCGTTTCCTCACTCAGCTCCTTACTTAGCAAGCTCAGTGGGCGCCTGCAGTGTGGCCTCCGGGCACTGCGGGCGTGGCTTAGAGAGCGGGTGAGGTGCGCATGGCAGCTTCTGAGCCCCACCTGGCATGTGCCAGAGTGGCCGGACTTCCAGGAGCCCTTGGAAAAGGACAGATCACTCGGGACTGTTAAGAGCAGTATGGGGCCCGGGGAAATGAAGCCAGTTTCCTTGTCAACAGTGTGAGTGAGGCCAGGGCTCGGGCACTTCTGGCCCCACTGAGAAGCCGGAGTTGGAGCAACATGGGCTGTGTGGCATCTCAGAGGGGCTAGAACCAGAGTTGTATGGGGAAGCCACGTTGTCTGGGCAGCGCTTGCATCCTGAGAAGCCTGGTCACGTGGACCACCCCTGAGACAGAGCCTGTGGACGTGCCAGTGATATAATCACATTTGAAATTTGTCATCGCCATAATCAAGTCCCAATTGGTGTGTTCTTTTAAAATGTGTTGGGACTCAACTGCCCTTTCTTCATTTTTGAACAAAGCATTTGGTTACTCGGCCCTGTTGCTTTGCGTTTCTGGCTTCCTAACCCACACTTGTTCATAAAGTCATACTTTGCTCAAGATTTTGTAAAGAGCCCAGGTTTCTTTTCCCCTGGAAAGAAAAACAAAGAGAAAAAAAAAACCACTAAATCACTTACGATTCTTCTCACAGATGATGACCTTCGGCGCTTTCCTCCACAAAGGCGCTTTCTGCAGGAACTACTTCAACTTACTGGATATGCTGGTCGTTGGGGTGTCTTTGGTGTCATTTGGGATCCAGTAAGTATTCTGTGTGTGTGCGTGTGTGTGTGTCCTTCACACAGGACTGTTGGGCAGGCAGGTCTATGTGAGGGGCTTCCCTGGTGACTCAGATGGTAAAGAATCTTCCTGCAATACAGGAGACCCAGTTTCAAACACTAGGTCAGGAAGATCCCCTGGAGAAGGGAATGGCAACCCACTCCAGTATTCTTGCCTGGAGAGTTCCATGGAGAGACAGGCATCACATTAAAGGTGGCGTCCAGTTAACTGGAAAGCTTACTTTGTGCCCATGCCAGAAAGCATTGTGACGACGTGTGCTTCCTTGTGCCCCTGTTTCTGTTTATGCCATTTGCTGGGCTGTGCTCACTACTCTCTGATTTTTTTGTTTTGTTTTCAACAGAGGGTGAAGGAAGTCTGAACTAGGAGGGAGGGCAGCTGGGCTCTAGCCTGGGTTCTCCATGGGTTCCTCAGGTCCCGGGGGGGCCTCCTTTCCTGAGATCTCCATTCCACTTCTGAACAGGAAGGGTAGTACGAGGTAGCCTCTTGAGCCCTTCCAGCTTGAGGATCAAAGGCTTCTTTCCTCTCCAGGATAAATCAGCTGTGGCTACCCTTTTCTTTCAGTCTCTAAAATTTTTATCTGGGAAGGGCAAAGCTGTAAGTTAGAGCCGCAGGGCTTTTCCATGGCATTGAGTGATTTTAGTGGGAAATAGCCTCAGCTTGCCGAACCTGGGGGCGTGGGGCGGAGGCTCCAGTGGGAACATCTAGGGGTGGCCTTGCTTTCCTGTGGACTTCACAGGGCTTCTGCTCGGGTGCTGACCACCAGTTCCTCCGTGGAAGAGCCCTGTGTGCACACGGCCTCTGAACTAAAGGTGAATGAGAGGCTCTGTCCCATCAGAAAGTGAGGACCTCTGCCGGAGCTAACCCTGTGCTAACCCTCTCCCTCACCTCCCTTCAGTGCCCAGTGTGGGGAGCCGTGTAGCCGCAGCCTAAGACATTCTCACGAGTGTCTTTGCAGCTCCTGGGGGCTCCCGCCTGTGCCTGGCTCTCCGCCCCCACCCACTGCCTGCTGCGGGCTCGTGCTGTGGCCACGCTCAGCCACCTGCCGTTCTCCACCAGCCGCAGCCTCCCTTTCAGGGCCTGCGTAGGTGCTGCCCGCCTTGGCTGGAGCCCCTTCCCTGTTTGTCTAGGTAACCCCATCACCCCTAGGTACTCCCCTGGCCATCACCTCCAGGGCGCCTTCCCCGAGCGCCACCGAGGCGTGCTCCCCCGGCTGCCTTCCCTCTGTTGTCACTCCTGCACGTGGGCTTGCCGTTGCCCATCTCTCCCACCAGCAGCAGCCTCCTTGGAGGCCAGGGAAGCCCAGCATCAGGGCAGCACAGCAGGGCCTCCAAACTTAGAAAACCAAACCAGCACAACCCAGCTAGGTCACACCTGCAGCAGACATCAGGTGGGAGGAGCCAGGCGCACCCAGAGTCGCATCTCTGCTGCACCAGCTGTGCGACACTCAGGGGTCCGTGAGTTCTGATCCAGGACTGTGGTGGAGTATGGACGGGAAGGAGGAGACCCGTCCTCCCGTGGGGCTGTGGGGAGAGATTGGCTCTGCTCCACGGGGTCCCGCCATCATCACACTGCAGTGAAATCCTCTCGCAGTGTTTTACCGACTGTGATACATGCTGCTTGCTTTCTTTCCTCTGCTCTTTCCCTTAGATCCAGTGCCATTCTGTTGTGAAGATTCTGAGAGTCCTAAGGGTCCTGAGGCCACTCAGGGCCATCAACAGAGCGAAAGGACTTAAGGTTTGGATTCCTCCCCAGGCTGGGCTAGCTTTGGTCAGGGTTAGCTGTCGTCACTGACTTTTCTGGGCCGGAGCTGGGCTGAGGCCTGATGGATTTTTCAAGTGGGTTTTGGATTAGCAAAGAACATTTCTAGTCAATGAGGCTACCTCTCCCAAGCGCTGGTAGCATTTAAAAAATGGCTATTTTAAAATTTTTGTTAATTTAAAATATTTTTCTTTATCTGACTGTCATACTTTATTACTTGTTTCATTATTAATAGTATTCCTTTGGGTACAGTTCAGTGTTCAGCTCTGTTCTTAGGGAGTTTGTACAAAAGGCCAGAGGGTTGACATTTTCCCAAGTCGTCTTATGGGTGCATCAGAAGGGCTTGTGTGCCAGGCACTGCCGTGCCCATGGCTCCTCCACCCTAAGCTCAGTGCTTTGAAGGAAACCAAGGAGCGGCTGCCCACAGGGCGACCCTCCCAAGCGGCCACGGTGCACTGAGGGGAACTCGCCATAGATCACTACCTGCACAACAAGGCAGAGAGGACTGTCAAGTGGGAAACTCATAGAAAAATGCACATAATCATAGAAAATCTTGGCTGATATTAGTTCCCCCCCGTGGCTAAAATAGCACAGGCAAGTAACGCCCCCGTCCGCGCCCCGCCCTTTCTCCCCCAGCATGTGGTCCAGTGTGTCTTCGTGGCCATCCGGACGATTGGCAACATCATGATCGTCACCACGCTCCTCCAGTTCATGTTCGCCTGCATCGGGGTCCAGCTCTTCAAGGTACAGGGCAGGGCCCTCGAGCACGGAGCCGAGCCCGTCTCTTCAGGGGGAACCAGAGTTTGACTGCCTGTCTGTTTTGTGTCCAGGGAAAGTTCTATCGCTGCACAGACGAAGCCAAAAGCAACCCCGAAGAATGCAGGTGAGTGTCCTGAACGTTGCTGCTGTTATGATCCCATGGATGTAGCCCGCCAGGCTCCTCTGTCCAGGGGATTCTCCAGGCCAGAATACTGGAGGCGATTGTCTCTTCCTTCCCAGACTCGAACTCATGTCTCTTGCATTGGCAGACAGATTCTTTATCACTGAGCCGCCCAGGAAGCCTGTCCTGAACGTGGGAGTGGGGAATTCGGAAGAACAGATAGAGAGCTTCGAGGATTTGTTCATATTTAGTGTCTCTGAAGGTTTTGTTGTAGAGGACAAGAGTCCTGAGAGCTCAGCTCGTAGCTGGAAAAGATGGAGGAGTTGTTTTGAGGTGAAGTTCACAGAACATAAAATTAACCTCTTCAAACTGCAAAGTTCAGTGGCATTTCATACAACTCTATAGTGGTACGAGAGACACCTCAGGCCAGTCCGAAGCTTTTGATCACCTCTAAAGAACAGACACATGGGAAGTTCCCCATCTTCCCCAGTGCTAAGACTCCACACTCCCGATGCAGGAGGCTTGGGTTCAGGTTCGTTCCCTGATCAGTGAACTAGATCCCACATGCCGCAACTAAGAACTGGTGCAGCCAAATATATAAAGAAAAAAAATTGTTTTTGGTTTTAAAAAGAAAAGCAGCAAAGATTCCTTATATTTTACAAAAGAGAGAGAATGGATCGATGACTTTTGATGTTTGGTGTAGAATCAGTAAACTGAGCAGTGGGCACTAAAACCTAAAATAACAATTAGCTCTCCCTACAGCCACATATCCAAGTTTTTCCTCAAACCAGAACTCAGAGCTCAACCTGCTGGAGTCCAGGATCCAGCCCCCTCTGCTGACTCCCCTCACCTGCATTTTGGTCTCATTTTCATTCACAGTAATGGTGACAGGAGAGAGCGGGGGTAAATACTCATTCCTCTTGCCCGAGCTCATCCACGTGACTCTGAAGGCAGACATGAACCACAGCCTGAAGTGCTGAGACCTTAGCGCAGATGTTCTGTGTCCCTGTCCTGAGATGTCGCGAGCCATGGCTGGGCTGCCTGCACTGGGCACTTCTTTTCAGCGTCGGTGCTCTCAGAGAGTTATCTGACTGCCGTGCGGCTGTGGCTGTGGGCTTCGGGGCCCCTGTTCACACCATGGGTTGGCGGGGGTCGCCCATGGAGGTGACGGCACGGAAGCCTTCCCGTCCCTCACTGTGTTGGCCTGTGGAACAAAGATGCTGGACCCCTTCCAGAAGTGAAATTGTGTGAGAAATACCGCCGTGTGCCAGCAATTACAGAATTGTTTTGGAAAGAAAACTGGAAATATTGTTAACATCAGAAAAGGAATTCAATTAAAACTAAGAGATAAGAGGATGCCCGGGCTGGTTTCCCAGAGCTGTGGAATTCCATACAGCCAAAGCTCTTGGTTCTTCATTGCACACTTGGAGCCCATTGTAGGAGGGATGGTTCCTGTTCAGTAGTTCTCATTTGTGATTAGGCACGTGCTAGGTGTCTGCTTGGTCGCTCTGGATTAGACTCGTTTAACTGGTTATTTGAACCGTAGAGTGGACGGAACACAGGCCAGGATATGGAGAAAGGCAGTCTGTGCTGTGCTCAGACCTGTGGCCTGGCTGTGGACCGAGCGTGATGGTGCCCGGGGTTGGGGAGGGATTGGGGTGTCAACCCATTCCACATCCAGCTTGGGTGACCCCACTTCTTTTCCTGTCTAGGGGGCTCTTCATCCTCTACAAGGATGGGGATGTTGATAGTCCTGTGGTCCGTGAGAGGATCTGGCAAAACAGCGATTTCAACTTTGACAACGTCCTCTCGGCTATGATGGCTCTGTTCACGGTCTCCACGTTCGAGGGCTGGCCCGCGTGAGTACCAGGACTCTGTGTCTCCTAGGCACGCCGCTGCTGCTTCGCAGGCACCCTGGGCTGAGCCGTCTCTCCTGGAGCGAGTCCTGTTGCTTTTCTCCAGCTTTGCAGGCCTCTTCTCTGACTTTGAAACTTTGGGCCACTCAGTAGTCACTTCCTGATACACAGGGCACCTCTGTCTGATTTGGTGAATGATTCACCTCTATGGGCAGCTGCCAGGACTCTCAGTTTGAGAAGCTGGGATGGGGTGAGGGGGGGCCTCCCTGGATGGGAATGGGGAGTCCCCAGAGGCATTTTTCAGGCCAGCCCCTGTGTCGCCCCATCAGTAAAGCCATTACGCTGTCCTACAGAGGCTCTTGACAGTGTCCCAGACTGCTTGTTCGTTCACTCCGAGTCCTGACACGCACCAGTGTGTCGTGTCTTTCGTTGATGCGCTCACTCGGTCATTCATGAAGTGTGCTCTTGATAGTAGCTCTGTGCAGCACACTGTATTAAGCCCCGTGGAAGAAACGGAGCTGTCTAGACATGGTTCCCCTTTCAAGGCCCGCTCAGCGTCCTCAGCCAAGCCAGGCAGGAGAGGCCTGGTACGTCAGTGACACGCAGCACAGGGCCGCGAGCAGTGACTTGGGTTCTGACGGGTGGAGTAAGAAAAAGGGAAGGAAGTAGAATCAAAAGGAGAGTCTCTTACACCTTTCTTGTTCTCGGCTCTCTGATGGCACCCCAGCTCCTGCCACCAGAATATACATACATTGATGGTGTTCTGCATGTCAAGTGGTCATGCCCAGAGGAGCTATGCAGGGTGGACGGGCTGGCAGGACTCTGGATGCGTGGAATGTCTGCAGAGTACAAGGACAGTCGGGTGGAGCTTGGCCCTAGGGAGAGGGGAGCATGGGGTGAGAGCCTGCACTCTCAGAGGCACTGGCTGTGCCCTCAGATTTTAAACACGGCACTTTAGCAGATCTCAGGGCAGGAAAATGAATGAGCTTGGGGCTCAGGGCAGATGCGCTCCACTCTGACTCTTTCCCCCAGGACCTTGACCTTGACCTTGGACACTGAGACCTCTCCCTGAGCTTCTGTAAGACAGGGCTGCAGTATGTCCGCCTTTCCAGATGGATGTGCAAGCATTCGGCGCAGGGCAGCGTGCAGTTAGTGCTCGGAGAGGCTGCATCTGCGTGGGAATGGGCGTGAATTGAACTGGAGGCTGCTGCAATAATTTCCCCTCCTCCTGCTCAGAGTTCTGCTTGGCACGTTTTCACTGTAGTGCCTGTTTCAGTTTGGGGAACCTCTTGTAGTTCTTCGGAATTGTCCTGGCTGCTTACTCGTGCTCTTGTGCTTATAGCTTTCAGTTCCACCAAAGACTTGCACATGACGTCCTTCCTCTCTTCTGTCTGTGACTAGAAAGGAGCATTATTCAATACTTGTACATCTTTCTTGGTTCTCAGAGCAATCAGTCCACGAATACGTCCCAGGTGCTCCCTCGTCCCCCAGGTGCTGGGCTGCCTGGCCTGATGTTCAGGAGGCTACCTGGGGGGCCACCGTGTATCCAGGGGACTTGGGGTGGGCTCCTAGTGAGGGCGTCCACTGTCAGTGCCCCCAGAGGCACTCAGAAGGCAGTGGGGCTGGTGCTGACTGGTTCTCTGCTCTCCAGGTTGCTGTACAAAGCCATCGACTCGAACGGAGAGAATGTGGGCCCCATCTACAACTACCGCGTGGAGATCTCCATCTTTTTCATCATCTACATCATCATTGTCGCATTCTTCATGATGAACATCTTCGTGGGCTTCGTCATCGTCACATTTCAGGAGCAGGGAGAGAAAGAGTATAAGAACTGTGAGCTGGACAAAAATCAGGTTAAAGTCACACACTGTTTGGGCTTCCGTCCCTTGTGCTAAAGAGGACCGATTTCTCTCTTGATGGCTTTCCCCACGTGCAGAGCAGGGTGCCCACCTGCTCTCTGCCCCTGGGGCTCAGACCCTGCTCAGAGCATACTCTCAGCCAATCTGAGGCATCAGTATTGAGAGTTAGTTTCCCAGAGACAGATGAGGTAATTTTTAAATTTACCCTCACATGTGTGTGAGAAGCCAGAATACCTGGGCCGCCTGGTGTGCTCGTGGCCTACCTGTGACAGCTCAGCACCATGCAGGGTGGTCTGGCCTGGGGACAGAGAGAACCCCCTGAGACTCGCACAGTCCCTGGCGGGGCATAGTCTTGCATTTTCTCAACCTTGGGTCTATTGGAGGCTGGATAATTCTCTGTTGTGCTTCCTGTGCATGTTTAGAAGCATCACTGGCCTCTACCCACTAGATTCCAGTAGCACCTTCTGCACCGCGCCCCCCCCCCCAACCCCCGATTCTGCCTGTTTTTGGTGACAACCAAAAACATCTTCAGACATTGTCAAATGTCCCCTGGTTGAGAACCACTGACTTAGAAGGAAGTACCCTCTCACAGCACAGGGACGGTTGCTAGCTTTAACCTTGAGACCAAGATCGCACTGGTACCACTCTCCCTTGACCCTGCACCTCGTTTTAACCAAGCTGACAGACGTGGGGGCCTTTGGCTCTGCTCGCTGGATGATGTGAGAGGGCTGGGAGACTGGGACTGGTCGTATTCTCCCTAAACCTGCTTTGTTTCTGTGGGTGCGCCCCTGCTCCTGTCTGGCTTAGCTCCCTTATCTCTTTTAAATTGAGGACATTAGTGAGTTAACTTTCAGCCCTGAAAAGTAGTCTGTGAGATGGAGATTGTGTTTCAGGAGTTTCCCCCAGGCCCTCTATCAGTAGCCATCTCGGTTTGATGATTACATAGTGAGCAAGGGTCATATGCCAGCCCGGGCTTCCTGGGGGGAAGTGGCTGTGTGCGGTGAGGCCGTCTCAGGCTGCAGCATCCCCGCCAGGGGAAACACGAGGACCGCCGGGTTTGCAGGGAGATGTCACTCTCGTCGGATGTGCCTGCAGATTGTATCAGCCACAGTCTGAGGGAGGTCTGGCTCAGCTCTTCACCCTCCTGACCACCGCCAAGGAAGAAGAATGTCAGGGCAGGACCCAAGCAGCAGCCGAGCTCAAACTAGGTCATCACAAGGTCCCAAAGAGGCTCCAATCAGGGGTCCCAAGAGGAAGTACGTGAGGTCACAGCAGAGCCAGGCCTTGGATGGAGAGGAGCCTGTCCGAAGTCACAGTCCAGAGACAGAGCCGACAATAGGGGGCAGTGAGGGCCCAGGAGCCAGGAGGGTCTGATGCTGAGCTGAAGGCTCTCGGGGCTGGAGGCTCCTCTATGCCAGCTGCACGTGGTGCACTGGTCCAGCCCCCACGTGAGTGCCTGGGGCAGTGCCCTGGCTATCATCACAGACCATGTCCTGGGGTTCTGAGATGAACTCAATGAGCTCCTAAGCCTCAAAATTTCTCAGCAGACACTCAGCTCACTCACCACTAGATGCTCAGGGTTAACACTCTCGTTTTCCTTCTGGGTGACGTCTTGTATGGGTCCCTCCTGGAGCAGCCAGGGACCTCTAGTCTCAGGGAATCAGCCCAGCCCCTCTGATTCTTGAGGATTTCCTTGTCTCTCATTACTTGGCTGCTTTTCCTGGCAGGAGAATTCCACCGGCATTGAGGAATGGCAGGCAGAGATGGGGATCAAGGCCTTGCATCTCTGCTTAATGCACTGCAGGACCTCAGTCTTTTAATAAGTAAAATGAAAGCACACTGACTGCTCCAGTTACCCTCCAAGGCTGCTGTGAGGAGCGGATGAGGTGATGCGTCTGGGGGTCCATTGTCAGTGATGCTGAGTGGTACCCCTGGGGGTTGCTGTAGCGGTTTCCTGTCACCCATGGTCCTTCCCAGTAGGTGTGCACCAGCTTTTCAGGGCAGACGAGAACTGTGTCCTTCTGCCATAGACGTGCTCAGGATCCCCGTTGCTCTTTTCTGCCGTTGCAGCGTCAGTGTGTTGAATACGCCTTGAAGGCACGTCCGCTGCGGAGATACATCCCCAAAAACCCCTACCAGTACAAGTTCTGGTACGTGGTGAACTCCTCGCCTTTCGAATACATGATGTTTGTCCTCATCATGCTCAACACACTCTGCTTGGCCATGCAGGTAAAAATGGAGACAGCCACGCGGATCACATGTGGGCCTTCGGCGCAGCCCCATGCCCCAGATCCTGAGGGTGGAATGCCGCCCCCTCACAAGAGGAAGGCTTTGCTTTTCTGCTGAGTCTGGGCTGCAGTTTGGCCAGACTCCCATCCTGGCTGGCAGTTGCCAGGGCAGGCGTTTACAGGCACTCTTTTGCATAAGAGCCTGACTGTATATACATTTGACCATAGGGGAATTTCTGTGGAGCCTCGGCATGGCCTTCCAGTCTATAAACCTCTCCTGGGGGCTCCTGTGGCCAGAGAGTGGGTGAGGATTCAAGCTCTGTCAGTGTGGAGTTGAAAAGACAGGGGATTCAATCCTGACTTGACTCCTCAGCCCCTGGGTGATCCAGGGCGAGTTATTTGCATCCTCCAGGCCTGGCTTTCTTTGTTGGTAAAGTGGGAGACAGACTTGATACTGGCTGACTTGTGTCAGGCACTTTGCCCCGGGACCGTCTCAGAGTGACATTCTTATCCTCAAGTCGCTCTCAGCATGGCGCCGGGAAGCTTTCTGGTTCGTGGAGTCTGGAGTCTGACCTGTGTGGCCTCCTCTCCTGTCCATGCTGGGAGCAAGGGCCGCAGCTCCCATCAGCTGGCCATGTTGAATTACAGAGCGGGGCTGACAGTTTCTAGCACGCTCGTTGCCTGATGGCTGTTGCACCAGGACAGGAGTGGCCAACGTCTAGTTTCAGTTTCCCGCTGACTGTAAGGATTTGAGCAAACCAGTGTTATCTGGAAAATGGCTCTAAAGACAGCCAAGGATACATTTTCTGGCCCTTTCCTTAAATTGAAGAATTCTTGATGAACGAAAAGGATCCTCTGCTGATGTAGGGAAAAGCATAAAGTCAAGATAATACTGACTTTGATTGAACATAGGCCTAAATGGCATAAAATGTGTACCTAACTGAATCCTACCTCTGTCCATAGACCTGTGGGTGTGTTCTGCATTGTACCTGGGTCAAGGCCCTGAATAGAAACCCTGTCTGGAGAAAGGGTAGATTCCCTTTATCCTGAGCAGAGGAAGTGGATTTCTTTTCCCTTCATTGTTCAGTCACCCTCATTTTGTCGAGGCCTCCTGCACTTTGTGGGGGGTCAGCCATTGCCCTTGTAGGGTCAGTGGGATCACTGGGAGAGGTGCTGGATGGGCAGGTCACCTCCATGTCCAAGTGTGGGATGGATGCTTGCTGGGGGCTGGAGGGCTGGGGAGCCTCCTTTTGCAATCTGGAGCAGACCCTGAGAACTGTGCCTCTGCCTCCATCCACAGCACTATGAGCAGTCCAAGATGTTTAATGATGCCATGGACATCCTGAACATGGTCTTCACTGGGGTGTTCACTGTCGAGATGGTTTTGAAAGTCATTGCATTTAAGCCTAAGGTAAGTTGCTGAAGTCACTTGTCAAGGGCTGTTGCTTAATCATCTCTGAGAAGTGCTCATTTCCTGTTAGTCTTGTGTTTCTGGATTATGCTGGATGGTTCTGGCTGTTAACTAGGTTATCACCTGATAAAGGCATCTGTGTACACAGGGGAAAATAAATCTGCAAAAACAAAACCTTGTAAAAACAATTCTGAGAAAAAGAAGAGCGAATTAGGAATTTGCACAATGAAGACTTTTGAAACCAGATTTTCTGTTTCTAGAAGAGCAAGCATCACACTGTCTCAGAGAAACTCACCTCCTTACTTGAGCACTGGAGACATTGCTTTCACAGAACCCATCAGATATAATTCTGCCCTGATGCTACTTTCAGATTTCCAGCAGAAAAACTTCAGTTTTCTTTGTTCTTGGTCGACAGCATCTTTTTCACCTTTTATGGACAATTCAACCAGCTGCAGACCTCTCAGAGCCATACCATCTTTCGTGTGTTTAATTTAGAAAAATTTCTCTTCACTTTAAGACAAAACAAGACATGCATTTTGAACTGTATTGGACTGCTCTGCCTCCTTTAGGAGGCCGTGCATCCAGTCGACAGTTAGCAATGTGTGTAGTATAAGAGACAGACAGTACAGTGTGGGCAGAGATGCTCAAGTCTGGAAGCAGACGGTTCAAATCCCCAAGCGAGTGACTTCTCTGCCCTGTCACCCCCATTTCCTCCTCCGTGAAATGAGGACACTGGGCGTCCTGCTTCGTAGCATGGTTTAGCGGAGTGAGACTCACTCTGTGTGCCACGCTCACAGGAACACCTGGCCTGGCAGGTAGCCCCATGCTGTAGACATACCAGGCGTGTCCCTGTGACCACTACCGTCTCTTCAGCAAGCAGTGATGTTCCCTTGTCCTAAAACTCTAGACGGAGGAGCAGATCCAGGCTCAACTGTGGGACATCTGACCCTCAGTTTCTTTCCTAGCAAAACCTCCACCCATCCAAGTTAGAGAAGGAGTTTAGCGACCCCCAGTATTTGTTCATTGGTGTAGAAAGTATCTGGCAATACTGATCTAAGTAAGACCTGGATTATGAAATGATGGTTTCACATACTCCAAACTTTAGTGGGATTCTAATTCAGAACTATTCCTTTCTTTAATTCAAATTAATTTCTACGCCATCTTTATCAGATCTTTGTGGACCAAAAAGAAAGGACACTTGTAAGTGACTGATCAGGGTGATTGCAGTGGGCTCAGATTTGGCACTTCTGCATGGCCAGATGCTATTTCCTGTGACTTGTCCATATTTCCATACATACCCGTTTCCTCCCCTCCCAAACTCTTCTGGATTTCCTTTAAGAGTTTGGTTTGTGTCCCTCTGCCCTTTCCATCTCTGAACAGTATTTGTCTGGACTGATGGAAGGGCTGCAAATTAAGAACTTTGGAAGTACTTGATCCAAGCAACACGGAATATATGTACGGAACATTTCCCAGATCCCCTCGCCCTGTCTTCCCCCGACCTGGTGATGAAGCTCCAAGAAGGCACATTTGCCTGTGGCATGTGTGTGAGTCTGTGTATGTCTGCGTGTGCGCGCTGTCACTGGCTGTGTAGTGGACCGCTGATACCAAAGCTGGCAGAGGGGTTCAGTGGTGTGAGAACAGACTGGTGAGGCCAAGGGGAAGTCAGTAGCTAATTTATAATCAGTACTGATAGATCAGGGTTTTAAAATGAGTGATTTCCGTTAGAAACTGTGCTACTTTGTAGTTTTCACGCACAAGGTATTTTCACAGCAGAAGACAACTTCCAATTAGAAGTGAGAGAAATCTTTAAACGGCAGCAGCAGCATCTCTCGGAGAAGGCACTGGCACCCTACTCCAGTACTCTTGCCTGGAAAATCCCATGGATGGAGGAGCCTGGTGGGCTATAGTCCATGAGGTCGCTAGGAGTCGGACACGACTGAAGTGACTTAGCAGCAGTAGCAGCAGCATCTCTACACTCGAGGGGCACTGTCGCTCGCTATACGTGTGAAGCGGACGGATTTTATGTTGTCACTGTGTGTCTGGAGGAGCCAGAGAGAGTCATTTCACCAAGAAGCAAAGCTGTTCTTAAAACGCTTCCTGACTCTCCTGTCTCCTCTTTCGTGTGAGCAAACCAAGGTCAGGCCTTCCACAGAGAAGTCCATGAGGCCCTCCTCCCCGTCAGAGGCAGTGGGACTGAGGAAGCATGTTGCAAATGCAGACGAGGTGGAAATCTCTGTGAGGGAGACGGCCAGAAAGACGAGGGCTGGGAACCTGGTCCAGCAGCTTCAATCCAGAAAGTCTTTGTCTCTCCTGGAATGCTCAAATCACAGGGCCCTCCGGGGTCACGTGCTCCATGGTGAGGGACACAGCTTCTGGGAGAACCTTTTGGCATCTGTCAAGAGAGATGGGATTGCAGCTCTTTTGTCCTAGAAATACAAAGAGCGAAGTTAGCTCAGGTGGGCCTCAGTGTGGTAGCATGGTGGCTGGATGGGGGCCATTGTGGGGCGTGCTGGCCGATGGGTGGCCGTGAAAACAGCCCTCCTGGTGGGCGTCCAGACAGCCCTTGACCCAGCTGAGTTTGCGAGTTGCCCACCATGTGGGTCTCGCTCAGGATCAGTGCTCCCACTTGACAGACCCACAGAGTCCCTAGAGACTTAACCAGTCCTGGCTCTCAGGGATCAGTCAGTGAATGCTGGGCAGAGTGCCTGCTGGCAAGTGCCATCTGCTGAAGGCAGAGGGTGTGCTGGGGGCTGGGCGGAGGTGGGTTCAGTGGGAGAGAAGTGCTTGCAGGCAGAGGGTCAGGAGTGTGGAGGCCCCAGAGCTGGAGACGAGGTATAGTGAGGGAGGCAGGAGCCTGGGGGTACTCTTGGTGGCTAGCTGCTGTGTGGAACACAGCCTGAAGTGGGGTGGTGGGGTGAGAGTCCCTCCTGGAAGTGAGAAGACATCGCAAGAGGAAGGGTTCCAACCAGTGGAGGAACCTGACTTCTTTTCTCTGCGAGGCCTGGCTGGTAATGGGGGCCTCTTGAGTGAGAGCACATTTAGAGGGACATGGTCTGAGGCTCTGTGAGGTGAGGTCACCTAGTCTCCATAAGCAGGAAGGGCCGAGCTGGGGGATGGAAGTGGGAACCACCTCCCGCAAAGCTGGGCGCTTCCCGGGTGGGGAGGTGGGGTCCTTCCAGGGAGAGAGTTGTTTGGAGCGTGGGTTCAGCAAGCATGGAAGGTGTCGAGAGGCCAGGGAGTGAGGGCGGGGCGAGCAGGCTGTTCAGTGCGTTGTGTCAGCTCCCCAGGGAAGACCCACTCATCCGGCATTGACCTCACTCACTTGGAGTGACCCGGGTGCCCTAGGGTTTTGCAAGGTGGGCCCTGATGTGAGTAAGAGCCAAGTCTTGTTCCCCAGGCCTTCCCCTCCAGTTCTCCTGAGGGGCAGCTGCTGGAATCCTCCAGTGATTCTCTTGCCCCAAGGAGGGCTTTGTCTCCTTCTTTGTGCTTCTGGAAGCCACCCGTGTGGTGCTTTGTCCAACACGTGGTCAACTATGTTACCTGCCTCTGCCATGGGCCTGTCTTCAGGGAGCCACACTTCGTTCCCAGGTTTCAGACCTCTAAGCATTTTGCTCTTGGTTCTACATTTGACCTTTGAATAACATGCAGGTTAATCCAAGTATAACTTAGAGTCGCCCCTCCTTACCTGAGCTTCCCCTGCATCCAAGGATTCGTCCAACCACGGACCACATTGTGCTGTGAGATTTACTATTGAAAAATATCTGCTTGTATGTGGACCTGCACGTTTCAAACCCACATTGTTCAAGGATCAGCTGTGCCTTGAAAATGCCTGATCTACACACCAAGACACTGCAGTGTGGAAAAAGTCGAGTTACTGGGTTTGGAGGAAGAAGAAAGTGTTGAGCACTGTCCTGCTTCTGTGCAGAGTAGACACGCAGCAAACACTAGACACCTGGTTCCGCCCACCTCCCAGGACAGCACTGCCTCCCCCAGGTCCCTGGCAGAAATAAGGCTGCTCAGTCAGCACCAGCAGTTTTCCTGGAGTATATTCTGCACTTCTGGAATGAAACCTTGATACTGTCTTTTCAGTTCATCAGTGAGTACATATATCTCAGCGATGTGTTTTAATGCCAAATAACAATGCTGGAGAGGAAATACGCCTCTCCTTAACTAGAACTTGATATCAGGCTCAGCTCATCAGGCTCAGCTGTCCCGTCAAGACCTGGGTCCACAACTCCCTTGTGGTCTCCTTCTCCCCTGGTAAGACACGTCCATGCCCAGGGCTTCGGTAGCCAGCTTGTCTCACCCCAGCCTCCACTGCCCTACCCCTTCCTGCGTCACTCCACTGCTGAACCATCTCCTGCCTCTGGCCTCAGCCCTTTCCCTTCACTTTCTGTGCACTCGCTTGTAAACCCAAAGGTGACCGAGCCTCTATTTGTGTGTGTGTGGTGGGGTTGGGGGGGGGGGGGGATATTTCTTTGCTGACTATTCAAAATCCAGCACCAAACACTAGCGCACTTACACGTCTGCCGCATTTCCGGTTGTGAATTCCCGGCCCTTCCTCCTCTGCCCCCATCCCCAGCTGTTGGCCTGCTGGGCTTCTCCGTGGCTCGTGCTTCTGTGCCTGGAAGCCCTTTGTCCACCTTGTCTTTTGAGGCCGGTCTGGAACGTGGGCTCCTCCGAGGCAGTGTCCCCCCAGCCTGGCCAGGGTCCACTCCCCCGCACACGCGCTTCTGTCAGATGCTCAGTGGGCGTGGTCAACATCAGTTCCACCCATGTCTCCCCCTCCACTAGCTGATGAGCAGCTGCTCAAGGTCACAGGCTGGCTCGTGTCTGTCTCACGCGATGCTTGCTACATGCAGGTTACTCAGAAAAGTGATGGTAGGAATAAAGGAATGGATAAGCCTGTGAGTTCAGGCTCTTGGCATCAGACACTACCTGCTCTTCCATCACAGGGGTTTAGGCAGAGCAGAGTGACCAAGTGGGAATGTGTTTTTCCTCCAAGCCTCCGCTTGCTCTTTGGAAAAGCTTATGCTGGTTAGAAAGCTGTCAGTTACACTTTCTGCCCAAAGCTGGCACGATGGGTCAACCCTTGGGTTGAATGCTTCCTAGATAATCCCTGGCAGAAGTTGGTAGGTGATTCAGCAGCCTCAGTTCAGTTCAATCACTCAGTCGTGTCTGACTCTTTGTGACCCCATGACTCACAGCACGCCAGGCCTCCCTGTTCATCACTAACTCCTGGAGTTCACTCAGACTCACGTCCATCAAGTTGGTGATTCCATCCAGCCATCTCATCCTCGGTCGCCCCCTTTTCCTCCTGCTCCCAATCCCTCCCAGCATCAGGGTCTTTTCCAGTGAGTCAACTCTTTGCATGAGGTGGCCAAAGTGTTGGAGTTTGAGCTTTAGCATCAGTCCTTCCAATGAACACCCAGGACTGATCTCCTTTAGGATGGACTGGCTGGATCAAGAGTCTTCTCCAACACCACAGCTCAAAAGCATCAATTCTTCAGCACTCAGCTTTCTTCACAGTCCAACTCTCACATCCATACATGACCACTGGAAAAACCATAGCCTTAACCAGACGGACCTTTGTTGGCAAGATAATATCTCTGCTTTTCAATATGCTGTCTAGATTGGTCATAACTTTCCTTCCAAGGAGTAAGCGTTTTTTAATTTCATGGCTGCAATCACCATCTGCAGTCATTTTAGAGCCCCCAAAAATAAAGTCTGACACTGTTACACTATTTCCCCATCTATTTCCCATGAAGTGATGGGACCGGATGCCATGATCTTCATTTTCTGAATGTTGAGCTTTAAGCCAACTTTTTCACTCTCCTCTTTCACTTTCATCAAGAAGCTTTTTAGTTCCTCTTCACTTTCTTCACTTTCTGCCATAAGGGTGATGTCATCTGCATATCTGAGGTTATTGATATTTCTCCTGGCAATCTTGATTCCAGCTTGTGTTTCTTCCAGTCCAGCGTGTCTCATGTACTCTGCATAGAAGTTAAATATACAGGGTGACAATATACAGCCTTGACATACTCCTTTTCCTATTTGGAACCAGTCTGTTGTTCCATGTCCAGTTGTAACTGTTGCTTCCTGACCTGCATATCGGTTTCTCAAGAGGTCAGGTGGCCTGGTATTCCCATTTCTTTCAGAATTTTCCACAGTTTATTGTGATCCACACAGTCAAAGGCTTTGGCATAGTCAGTAAAGCAGAAATAGATGTTTTTCTGGAACTCTCTTTTTTGATGATCCAGCGGATGTTGGCAGTTTGATCTCTGGTTCCTCTGCCTTTTCTAAAACCAGCTTGAACATCTGAAAGTTCATGGTTCACATACTGTGGAAGCCTGGCTTGAAGAATTTTGAGCATTACTTTACTAGCGTGTGAGATGAGTGCAATTGTGCAGTAGTTTGAGCATTCTTTGGCATTGCCTTTCTTTGGGATTGGAATGAAAACTGCCTCATTCAGCTGCCTCAGTAAACCCCAAAAGGCCAGTGATTGCTTCAGCTTCTTCAATCTGCAGAAAGACTCCAGCAGCAAGAAGAGTATGGACTTGGTCTTCTCATTTCCACTACAAACACCTTGCTGCCTAACCCACGCCGCTCCTATACTCTGTCCTGGCTGTGGGTCCAGCTGGGCTCCCAGGAGCCTGTGGAAAATAATAAGGGCCAACTCTGACTGGGCTGCTAGGGCCTGCTGGTTCCACTTGCGGGCCCCCCGGCCTCAGCATTCAGTTGTAGGAGACCCTTCTGTCACGGGCTAAGAGGAGAGAGCATGAAGGCAGCGCCGTGCTGGAAGCCCTGGCCTACCCTGCTGGTTCCCAGAGGCTGTGGTGACTTTGATGGGAAGGGTGGGGGCTGAGTCATACTCACTTGACAGTGACTTTATTACAGAGGAGGCTACTGAATAGGGAGATGGGATGTGGGAAGAAGGGGAGGGCTGGCATTTTCTTTCTCCCCTGGAGCCCTAGCGGAGCCACCTGGCCAGAGCCTATGGATTCCAGGCACCTGCACCAACTCCAGGCTCCTGTCTCCTAGATTAGGGGTGTCAGTCCAGGAACCCTCTGGAATTTGGGCACAGTTTAGTGAGTACAGTGGACTCTCTGGAGAGGGAGTCGATGAGGTTGCCAAAGAGTTCTGGGACGCCAAAGGTCAAGTTGCTATCAGGTTGGTTCTGAGTGACCTTATACATCATGGTGGGCCGGGGTGGGCCAGCTGGAGAACAGTTCATAGGCTGATAGGAGTGGCCCAGAGGTGAACACTGACTGCTCTGGAGAGACAGAGACTCCTGCGAGGAGCTGCTGAGGTATAAAGTCTAAAGCAAACCAATACAGTATTGTAAAGTAGAATAAAGTATTAAAAAAAAAAAAAAACCACAGATTTACAAGTAAATTTTTAACTTAAAAAAAATAAAGCAGAGTGGGACTGAGTGTGCAGGCGGTGGGTGTGGCCTCCGCCAAGGGAGGTGCCATAGCAGGACAGGGCATGGGCTGACCACGTGCGGGATGCGACAGGAGGGACAGTGGGTCTTTACTGTTCTTCGTCTCTCTCGAGGCCCCGTCGCTCCTGATGACCACATGTTTCTAAGGCATTAGTTCCTCTCTGGAGGAGAGAGGAAGGCCCTGCACATGCTCTGTGACTCTGCCTTGCTGTTAAACCCCTAAAGAAAGGACAGGCTCTGCCCCCAAGAGTGTGCTCTGTGGCTAGGCCGCCAGTTAGCCCGCTGTGCATTACTGTTGGCAGTGATGTGAATAATCTGAGAATAAACGTGTGTTCTCACAGTCCAGTAGTGACAGCATTCTGCCCACTGCGTTACCAGCTGACTCTGTGGTCCGGCGTCATGCCTTTGTGGCTGGGTGCTGGTCTCATCACTGACCAGCGCAGCCAGTCTGTTGAGGGGCACAGGCCCTGTCCTTCCTGGGGGCACCCTTCTTCTCAGTTTGGCCTTCCTAGTGAGAAGAGAAGCTCTGAGAGGTGAGCTGTGGTATTTGTTGCAGGCCCTCCCATCAGACATGTAATGTGTACCACAGATCACAGAGTTGGGGCTGGCAAGCTTTTGCTTACTGGTTAGAGGCTGACAGAGGGGTCTGGGAGGTGGCAGTCATGAGGGTGAGGGACTATGAGGGAGGCGCTGGGACTGTGGGCAGGGAGGAGAGAGGAGATGGGGGCCTGGAGTCAGAAGTCATGGCAGTTGTTTGGGAAGACCGTTCATTCTTTAAGATGAAATTGTTTAAAAATCCCGAACCCCCAGGCAGTGTTAGAGCGCCCCTGTAAATGCACTTGGGGTGATTAACAGTGATCAGGATGGACATCTCTACCACAGCTACTGGAACAGCCAGCCTGTCCACCTTCTGTACAGTGGCGTAAAGGGCTGGGGCTCGCAGCAACTCCCTCTGGATCTGCACTTGGTACCAGTTCCTGGGACCTGACACTTCACAGAACCTTCTGTTCTGGTCTTCTTGATCCAGCACTAAGTGCACCCAGTTGTAAGCATGCTGGGCCCCTTTTAATTTAGTTCAGACTGGAGTTTTTATTTCCACAACATGTCTTGTCGTGTTGAAAACACACAGTGGATTTTCAGGTGTTGGCTTTGCAACCAGAAGCCTCCAGGTACAGAGCTCCCACTACGCCTTCCAATGGAGGGCTTCCTGGGGACTATCAGGAGACGACAGGCACTAAAACAGCCC
This sequence comes from Madoqua kirkii, assembly GCA_006408675.1. NCBI lineage: Eukaryota > Metazoa > Chordata > Mammalia > Artiodactyla > Bovidae > Madoqua > Madoqua kirkii. Next base: position 46,918 of record SJYC01050027.1, on the reverse strand, counting down.
CTACTCTGCTGAGCCCAGAGGAGGATTCAGAGTGTGTGCCGTGCGTACATGGATTTTCAAGTTACATCCTAGGGATGTTCTATCTTCCACAAGATACAAGAACCTGAAACAGTGACAATAGAGCAGAGCTGAATGACGTGGGGGATGCATGCTGATGGAAGGTGGAGGCATTGCCACGTGTCCAGCACTGTCTGAGCTCAGAGCCCTGGGCTGGGGGGTGAGATTCATCAAGGGATGGCGGGGGGTGGGCAGAGCAGTCAGCTCAGTCCTCATTCTCAGAGGGCTTATCCCAGGGTTGACCTTCAGGCACAGACCCCAGATTTAGTGATCATAGCTTCAGAGAACAGGAGAGATTCTGACTCCCCAGGATGGGAGCTGCAGGTGAGGAGGACCTGCAAAGAAGCCATCAGGCCTTTGGCATTTGAGCTGAGCCTAAAGGAGGAAGTGGATGTGGGCAGGTAGCATAGGGTTGGGGGTCGCAGAGGCCTCCAGGGGTTTGCAGGATGGAGAGCCGCCCTCTCAGCCTGGAGAATGCAGATGGAGGGGAAGACAGAGATGGAGAGAAAGAGGAGCCCCTTGGGGGGCTGACGTTGCTCGACCATCATCACTCTGGCTCAGTGCTCCTCCTCCGTGAGACCTTACCTGCACTGACCCCCGCCCGCACCTCTGTACCTGGACCGTGTGCCTCGCCTGCCTATCTCCCTGTAAACCTTTGGTCCCTTTGACTGAGAGCTCTGTGAGGACTTTCTTTCAGGACATGCCCTCTGCAGTACTTGGACTGGCAAGGAGGGGCAGGGATACTGGTTTGTTTCAAGGGCACACAGTGAGAATGTGAAATGCCAGTCATAGTGCTCAAGTGAGGGAAAAGGAAGAGGGGTGGTTGAGGACCCCACACAAGGAGTAGGAGGGCCTTCTCCTCCCTCAGCTTGGGGATTTGACTCTGGGTGCCAGGGCAGGGTCGCCACGTGCCTCCCTCTTGTTTGTCCTGCGGGTATGGGGCTTGGTCCAGTGCCGCCTAGGACCAAGATCTGCATTGTGTGTGCGTGCATGCGTGCGTGTGTTTGCGAGTGCGTATGGACTCTTTCACACATCTGGGTGCCCCGCCCCACATCTCTCTCCACCGGTGGACGGTGTAGTCACTTCCCTTTGGCTCCTGGTTTCTGTGGGTACTGCGGGGCCTGGGTATGTCCCCCTGTGGTCGGCATGGCGTCTCCTTCCTACATGCTCATGAACGTCTGCCCCCGCCTGCTCTGTCCAGGGGTACTTTAGTGACGCCTGGAACACCTTTGACTCCCTCATCGTAATCGGCAGCATTGTAGACGTGGCCCTCAGCGAAGCCGACGTGAGTATGTGCCCGCCCGGGGCGCCTCCCGTCCTGTCTCTGTCTGCACACCCACCCCACCCTGCACTGCATCACCTGGACAAGTCACAGAGCCCGATCGCACTTGATCCAAAACCAGGAGTTCGCTAGGGAGAGTGTGGAAAAGAGGCCTTTTAGTGTAGAACTTGATTGGCAGGCCTTTTGAGACACAAATCTCTCTTTGGCGGGACTGACGATGGTGCAGTAGGCAGGGCAAGACAGGGACTTTTGACTGTTTTTATTTGCTGTGTCAGAAGCGATATCCAAAATGACATACCTAGCATGTTTTTATTTTAGGGCGATTTTTTAAGTAGCCAAGTGGCTCCGAGCTAGAATGTTCCCCTTTTATAACACTGTCCTTTTCTTCTTTTTTTCCTTTGTGCTTCCTCCCTTCTGTGGCTTCTGGCTGCTTGCCTAACAGCACTATTTCACTGATGCATGGAACACTTTTGATGCCTTAATTGTTGTTGGTAGCGTCGTTGATATTGCTATAACTGAAGTGAATGTAAGTAGCCAACTTTGTGTCCTATAAACCTAATTGTTTTCGTTAAGTCTAATGTGGATGAGACCAGAAACCCTCCCCCATGTGCCTCGATATACGTTTAGAAATTCACGCACACGTTTGTTCCAAGGGCTTCCTTGGTAGTTCAGGTGGTACAGAATCCACCTGCAATGCAGGAAACCCCAGTTCGATCCCTGGATTGGGAAGATCCCCTGGAGAAGGGAACGGCTACCCACTCCAGTATTCTGGCCTGGAAAATGCCATGGACTGTATAGTGTATGGGGTTGTAAACAGTCAAGACACAACTGAGCGGCTTTCACGTTTGTTCCAAAAGACTATTTTCCCTCCCGCCCCCATCCCCTTCCTCTGAATGACAGTGGGGAAGTAAACACGGAATTGCCATTTTGGAATGAAAACATGATTAGTAAAGACCTTCTTAAGATGTTAGGGGCTGGGAGTTACTTGTGTGGGTATGTGAGCATTGCTGCCCGGTAGCTGTCTGACCTTGGCAAGGTCCCCAGCTGCCTCATGCCTCAGTTTTTCCAGCTGGAAAACAGTTGATAATGTAAGCCCTGGTGCCCACCGTGGTTCTATGGAGGTACAGGAGAGAAACCCCACAGCCGTGCCCTAGATATCCTCACTGTCCCCATCCTAGCTTCCCAAGTAGTGATGCAGATCGAAGGCAGCCCCAGGCCAGGCAAAGGGGCTCTCGAGTGTATCAGGAGAGGGTGTCAGCGCTCCTGTGTTGCACCCAGTTAATCCTGTGTTGGGGAGCAGTGTGGTAGATAAAGTGACACCCCCCCACACACACCCTTTAGGAAACATCCGGAGAACCCTCCTCAAAACTCAGAGGCTCCAAAAAAAGGGCAGCACCACCTCCCACTGGCCCCTCTGGGATCTGACTCATGCCTCGACCAGGAGGGCCTATTGTAGGCAGAACCGGCCCTGCCCACCTGGGCTGTCCCCAGTGCATCGGCAGGCCTCTGTGGGTGTCAAGGGTGCGTGCCAGGTTGCGTGGAGCCCTTTGCAGGGAGGGGTGGAGCATGGGGTGGGTTGATGTGTGCTGTGCGGGGCTTCCTGCTCCACGGTGCCAGCCTGACCCTCTGTCCCCCACACCTGGCTGGGAATGGGTTGCCACGCTTTGCCTGGCTGACATCTGTGGGATCTATCGTACGGTCCATCCTGGTGCCCAGATAGCCTGTATCAAATAAGGAGATCTCTGTATGCCACTGCTTTGGGGCCAGGCTGATAGTGGAGTATAGAGCAGTGGACCACTGGATCTGGGCCTCAGTTCCCTCATGGACCCACCAGAGTGAATGATGTCTGCCTTCCCTGCTTCATAGCTACATTGCAATGTAAAATGATAGGAGTATTTATGAATGTACTTGCTAAAAAAACCCCAAAGTGTTAGGGAGATACAGCATCATTACTTAAAATGTAGATTTTCCTTATAATAATAAGGGAAATGAACTGTAAGACATTACCGTGTCCTTGAGGATGCGATAAGCCTCGTGACACTCAGCTTCATGCCATGACCAGGTACTGAAATGGCATTTTTAGACTCAGGTGCATAGATCCGCCAACCTCCATAAGCCTAGATGTCTGTAAATTCCACTTTATGTGAAATACTCCCTGAGTCAGGTATAAAATTGCCATTCCCCATGTGAAAATTATGCTTGGTTATAAAATAATCTGATGCTGGGAGAACAGCAGGACCCTCCCTGTGTGGCCCTGGGCTCTCTTCTCAGTTTACGACCAGACATCTGCCTGCCTAATCATCTCACCACATACAGCACTTACAGCCTCCATCAACGAAAACTTACGTGAGCATTCTGGAACCAGACCCTTCAGTCAGAGAGGGTCTCTAATGCAAGTGAAAATATCACAGATGATACTTTGAGCAGACCTCCTCGGAGCACTGTCGTGCAGGTGGTGGAGTTCATGCTTTGTTTCTGTGCGCCAGGATGCGGCCCAGGTCTGTGCACCGGGTGGGCAGCCCGACTCCGTAACGCCTGGCCCCTGCTCGGGTACACCCACACGAGCACAGCAGCTTCCCGGCTGCCTCACCGCGCGCTGGGGCTGAGCCCACTGCACCTTCCCTCTGGGTCAGCCCTGCTCAGCGGTGTCTCAGACGTGTCCGCCTTCACCTTGCATTGGTCAGGAAGGCCCCAGGTCTATAAAAGCCCACAGACCATTTTGTAGTTAGGCTTTGACTCGGGGGTGTCTGTGCAGTACAGGCTTTCATTGACATTCCATCAGGCTTCAAAACTCACACTGGTTGACATCCTTGCACTGTTTTTCAGTAACTGTGACCTTTCCCCTGGTCAGATGGAGCCTGAGACCAAACCTCCCTGAGCCGGGAGCAGTGCCAGTTCAACGCCCTGGGCCAGTAGGGGACCTTAGCGGGCCTCAGCATTTCTGTGCTGGGCCTCCGTGTAGAAGGGACGCTCACGGCCACCTTCTCGTTTACTCAGTCCTTCCTCACGTCTTGACTGGGCATCTATGACCCGCAGGCCACAGCACAGAGATGAGAGAGACTAGGTGTCCTTAACCTCTGGTGACATAACTCTCCTAGTGTAGCCGGTGGCCCCTCCACCCCGCCCTCTCCCTCGCCGATTTCCGCAGGGAAGCAGCACACAGGATTTCCCTGGTAACCTGTCCCTCGCACTCCTGACTCAGCCGAGCGTGAATATCCTTGGCCCATCGTTGGCTGTTTTTAGCTGCCATAAGTCATCATTTTTTGCAATGTTTAATTTGCTGTGCTGTCTCTCCCAACCTCTGTTGATCTTTTCTGTTGCCTAATTGATTTTCATGTTGGTTTTGTTTTTAGAAAATTGTAGCGGCAAGTATATATAAACATATATACGGTGAAGTCGTTAAAGCAAAAGCACTCAAAAGACTGTATTCTCGTCTTTGGCTTCCCCACCTTTGGTTTTCGCTGAATTTCACGGGAGTGCTATGGGTCGTGGTCATCTAAACTGTTTGCTGTGCCCTATTTTGTGTCTCCAGCCTGGCACCTGAGCTGGGGCCATCTTGCTCAGTCACACTTGGCTCTGTGACAGACCAGCGTAGTCACAGGAATGAGTTGATCTGACCTGGAAATGAGAAATCAAGGCTGCATTTGTGTTCTTTGTGAAAACAGTTTGGATGGCCCTTTCCATTGTCCTGCTTGCATGCTCCCCAAATCCTCTTCATCCTGCTCCCTCCTCCCCAACACCCACCCAGCCACAGTCGTAGTTTGAGAGCTCTCATGGACTTGTCTTCATCACAGTTGGTCATCACACATCAAGCTGCTAAAATGTCAGCTGAGGACTGGCGAGCTCGTTTTCGCTCCTTCTTTGATGCCTGTTTGTTCTTGAGTGGAGAAATGACCCAGCTTCATATAACCCAGAGAGTGGCTGTCGCTGACATTTAGACTGGCCTTGATCGTTGCTGCTGGGGAGGCAGCACACGTGTTTACAAGCCATGTCTGCATGGTTGGTACTCAAGAGCAACAGTAGGGAGCTCACTCCCAGGCACCTCAGAACTGCCGCTGACTTGCCGTGGACCCAGGGTGGACTAGGTGGCCCACAGCTATCCTCAGTCTCTTGTTCTGAATCCATAGTCAGGTTGCTCAGCCCCCCATGTTGTCTGCTCACCCCTTTCTAGGAACCAGGTAGCTGGTTTCTGGAGACAGACTTAGCAATCCCCAGTACAGAAGCCTTCCATGCCAGAGGTGTTACCTGTCAGGCCAGAAGTCAGAAGCTCCCCATAGGAATTCCCCAGGATGCTTTAGGGTAACTGGTTTGCTGGGATGCTGGCTTGCTTCCTGTCTGGATTGGAAAACAACATCCTTTCAGCTTTTTTAGGAAAAGATGAGACTTAATGCATAAATGCAGGCTTCCCTCGTGGCTCAGCTGGTGAAGAATCTGCCTGCACTGTGGGAGACCTGGGTTCAGTCCCTGGCTTGGGACGATCCCCCGGAGAGGGGAACGGCTACCCACTCCAGTATTCTGGCCTGGAGAAGCCCATGGACTGTACAGTCTTCTGGGGTCGCAAAGGCTGAGCCGCTCTCACTCTCACTTGGTTTGCTTTGTGTCTGGATGGGCAAATGGCCTCCTTTCAGTTCCGCCCCGCCCCGCCCTGGGAAACGATGAGACTTAATGCACAAGTGCAGACTGCTCCCTGTGCACTTGGGGAACTCAGGGCTCATTTGACTCCTGTAGCTGCCGAGGGCTTGGCCTGGAGCCTACATCTCAAGAGCCTGCTTAGGAGCCCTGTGGGAAGGGGCTTTCCAAACCCTGGTGTATAGTTTGGCTTCCTAAGCTGAGGGTCCATTCTCCTGTAGGGTTTCAGAACAAAGACTGGCATCCCAGGAAGGAGCTCCCAAGGCCATCTAGCCCAGGGCCCAGGATGACACTGGAAACCCCTCTATTGAAGACTGATCGTTTAGCCCTCAGTGCTGACTGTAGAAGCTTCCTGGGGAGTGAGACCTTCCCTAGTGTCCTGGCCTCTAGGGGTGTCCTGTGGCTGATCCCAGGAGTCTGGCAGAGCGGTGCCATTTATACCCTTCACCAGCTCCCTGGGTTTGTGAGCCTCCTCCATCCCTCGAAAGGAAGATGGGGATGGCCCTACTCAGTTTGTATCCATCTGAGTAATGAACCCTCATCAATCCCAGAAGAACCCATTGCTTAGCTGTAACAGCCTGTGTGGGCTTTTCTGGGGGCCCCACTCTGTGTAGCTGCTCCAGATCTAAAGGGAATGTGCTGTTGTGAGTGACAGGCTGAATTGGAATCACCTGGGAGCTTTTAAAACCCAGAGCTTGGGCATACTCCAGGTCCTTTAAATAAGAATCTTTGGAGTGGAACCCAGGCATCAGAGTGTTAAAGATCCCCAGACAGTTCCTATGGGTAGCCCAGGATGAGAGCTGGCCTGCCCTTTTCATCAGGCTGGCATCTGTCGCTTAGGAAAGCCATCCTCAGGGTCCCTCAGTTTGCAAGATATTTTGGCAACTTGCACTTCCCCCCGAGTGCTACTAGTGACGTCCTCCCTGCCCAGCATAGCATGTGGGGGCCGGGGAGGGGTGTCCCAGGCTGCTCTGGGGATGCATGCAACCCGGTGTGCCGTTTGCCCTGTGCTTCCATTCTTGCATGTCATGATGCCTTGTCCCTCCACAAATGCTATCTCTTCCTCTTCTTTGTTTTTTTTTTTTTTTGGAACAAGACTACCCATGGTTTCATGTTCATAGCCCAAGATCTGACATATTTCAGAGACAGCAGTTGAAAAAGAGACGTACGCTTCAAAAGTCCATTTGGCAGCTAACTTTCCCATGTCATCAGCGGGGTGTACAAGCTCTGTCATTCTTGGAGCAGGCTAGGGAGGGGTCAGCCAGGTCCCTCCTGGAGAGGCTTGATCCAGGTCATGGCCAAAAAGAGAGTGGTCCCCAGCCACCAGCCTTTTCTTCTCTTGCAGGTCTAACACGACTTTGCAAAAGTATGCCACAGAGTGTTGTCTTGTGCACACTCTGGTCTCCTTGAGCACACACATGCACACACCACCTCGCAGGCCAGCTATGTGGGTGAGACTGGAGCCCCCTGCACATACCCTGAGGGGGATGGTGTGGAAAAGCAGGAGAACTTTGGTAAACAAAGTCCTTCATTTGTTAAAGTCATGAGTTAAAAAGCATCATCTGTCCCTTTAAGGAGATACAGTCTCTTTTGAGGTGGATGATAGAAGGGATGTAAACAGAGCATCCCAGCTGAAGCAGGGACCCCTTCCTAACCCCACCAGAACCTGTTAGTCATGGCTTCATAATCTCATTGTTGAATTTCAGTTGTGCCCAAATACCTTATATTTTATGAATTTTACAGAGCTTTAGTTTTGGTCTTAGGAGGCAGCTGTAAACAAGAGTGAGCCTTCAGAATGGAGTTTTTCCTCTCCTGCTATCTCCAGGGAGGAGAGCCCAGCTGATTGTTGTGTGCACGCAGCCGAGCACGCACATCCCTTACCTGTACAGAAACGCCATGCAGAGAGGCTCCCTAGAGGCCTGGAGAGCGCCCGGCAGTTCATGGTCCCCCAACCAGAAGAGCCCCCTTCCTGTGCTGACTGCCGGGTAGCCCGGCCACTTCAGCAGAGGTGACCCCACTGGAGGGAAGGCTGGTACTTCCCAACTCTTGTTCAGCCATCGTTGTTGAATTTGAAGATGCCTCCTGATATTTGTGAGTTAGCTTAGGGCCTCTTTGCATTCTCATAATCACTTACTGAACCTCTGATAAGGGCCAGACACTGTGCTGGGCTCTGACTGGAATGAGGTGAGGTCCCTGCCCCTGGGGGCTCCCAGCCTGAGTGGGGAGGCAGGTGAGCACAGGGCAGCAAGGGCTGGGATTCTGTACCCTGCGGACCGGAGCCCACCCAGACCTCAGGTGAGGCAGTGCTGAAGAAGCCCAGGGCACGCTGGTACTAGGCTGCTGCCTCCCAGGAGTTGTCTAGAGCCGAGCCTTCTAGTGGGGCCGTGACAGCTTCAGGGGGTAACCGGCCCCTCTCCTGTGTGCTCCGACTCAGCCCCACCCAGTTCTGTGGGGCTAGGAGCAGAGTGGAGTCCGGGAGGTTTGAGGACCACAGGCAGCTTCCAGTCAGTTTTCCCTGTTCGGTAGAGTCATCCTGTTTCCCAGGGTTAGGAGTGGTTTCCCTCAGAGCAGTTTGTTCCTCAGACCCACAACCCTGACTAATAAAATAGAATCCCACCCTCATTTCTGTGTGTGGGGACCCTGAGGTCTTGCAGCGTTATCCTCTAATGGATGTCTGTCAGCCTTGGAACATCACGTCCTGGGGTGTGGATTGGCAACGATGTGTCCGAGCTTGTGTCAGTGGCTGCCCGCCCTCAAGTCCAGCCCCAGGCAGTGCCGCGGCATTTCCTCAGGGTGGGAGCACATGGGTTCTCCTGAGATACAAACTACAGAATGTTTAAAAGCGGGGAGGGGCCGTTCTCCTGAACCCCAGCTTCCTTCCCAGTTCATTAATGCATTTTCAATCTTTGATTTCTTAAAGCCAACTGAAAGTGAAAATGTCCCTGTCCCAACCGCTACACCTGGGGTAAGATCAGTGACTAGTCCCCAGGGGGCTGGGTCTTTCCCTTGAGTTTATTTGGCCATGTCGAGTCCTCCACTAGTTGCTCTGTATTCTCCATGATTGTCCTTCCAGAACAGTGTCTGCAGTGGTTTGCATTCATCATCAGTGTCCAGTACTCTTGACCAGCCCAGCGTCCTCCTCTTAACACACTAGACCACGTGGACATGCATGTGCTGTGTGGACGCAGTTTTCCAAAGCCCTGTGTTGTTAGCATGTAACTTTTCCTTTCATATCATGCTTTGTAAGGTGCCAAGGCCCTAGAAACACATCTTTAATTCTTACCTCTACCACCTCTGTGTGCATCTGTTGCTGTTTTTCTGAAAGTGTTGCATGTTCTACTTTCCATTGGGTTTGACCTCTCCATGATAACCCTTCAGAACTCTGAAGAGAGCAATAGAATCTCCATCACCTTTTTCCGTCTTTTCCGAGTGATGCGATTGGTGAAGCTTCTCAGCAGGGGGGAAGGCATCCGGACACTGCTGTGGACTTTTATTAAGTCCTTCCAGGTAAGAGCCATGCCAGGGGCTTCTTTGTCTTTGAAGATCATGTGTAAGTTGGTGGTGGTCCCCTATCGTGGAGGATCCACCCTCCCCTTCTGCAGGACCACTGGGACCATCCAGGTCCATGGAGGACATAAAACTGGAAGAGACCTGCCCAGCATTGCTTGGGAAAATCACTTAGGATGACTTGCTTAAAGAAGCAGAAGAAAGAGTAGTAAGGACCCGCAGCTGAGAGCTCTGCAGCATTTGCAAGACGGACAGAGATACAGGGCTCCACGGCCCTCAGTCCCCCACCAGCACCCCCGGGGTGAATGGTAATGTCTGAGAGAGGGAGGGTCCCAGCCGATCCCTGGAAGCGTCGTAAGGCTGCCACAGTCCAGTCCAGTGGCCAGTCTGTTGATAGATACAGAGACCAGCTGGTCTGGGCCAGGACACCATCCCCCATACTGGGTTATCCTGTGCTTGGCAGGGTTGCACAGTGGAGGGCATCTAGGTATAAGCCAGGTCCCCTTCGTCAGCTGTACTCTCGAGGCTATTCCAAACAGAACGCAAGTTCTCCTGTACCTTCCGGCACCCCATGCCAGATATTCCAGTCTTTTGGACTTACTCCATTGGGAGGGGCCCAGATTCTTATCCAGAGGTACACCACTTGGGGAGCTTGTAGATGCATGCAAACATTAGAAAGTAAGTCATGGATCTTCATTTTTATCTTTTGACAGTTTTTAATTCAAAAGCTATAAATGCTCACATTAACAAATGAAGTTATCCAAAGATACCCAGAGAACAACCCACCCCCACATCTCAAGTAACTGTTGTTAATATTCTAGGAGACATTTTTCCACAGTGGGCAGATTTTTAACAGGTAAAGAGGAGAAGGTGTGCATCTGGGGAAGGAGGTCAGTCCAGAGACTTGAAGGAAATTCACGAGTCCTGTTGGGGAAAATGAGGTTGTGGATGGAGCCGGGCTGCGGCTCTGAGAGAGGCAGGGCCAGTGGGGGTTCCAGGCAGGTGAGCTTAGGTCCTGGAAAGGGATTAAAGCCTAGGCTGTTGTTATTTATGCAAAGCACCAATGTTTGTGACTGAGCTACTATAAAGATAGAATGATTCATGCAATAATGTCACTCGTCCTTTTTAAAAAGGTTTTGGTCACTATAGATAAATTCTGTCACCAAGTAGCAGACCATAAAAATTGAGAAGCTGTGCCAACAAAATTCTTCAACACTTATCTAGGGAGAAAATGCATGTTGGTATGGCAAGGGCAGCCTGAAACTAACCCTGAGAGGCTGTTAACCAGCCCAGCTGTCATGATGGTGCAGCTGCTCTGGGCCAAGCTGGCAGTCACAGACCCAGACCTGGCACAAGTCGGGAGGTTTTTAGCCACTGGCTTTCTGATGACCTTTTGTTCAGATAGGAGAACAAGTGGAGGCTTTATGCACGTGAGCTTGGCCTCAACAATCTGGGCACTCCCTGGAGGCATGCTGAGCACATGGACATATTGTGTCACCTGAGATGAGGGAGAAAAGCATTTGAGGAGCCTTGGCTTAAAAGACCAGGGGTCTGTCTGACCTCACACCCATGCTTTTATTTGACGTTCCTAAGGAGAGCCCAGGCTTAGCCACCACAGGGCTAGCTCCTTTTCTTCCCTGTCCCAGCCCCCAGCTCTGCATTTCTTTCAAAAAGGGTGCATTTTAAGAAAAGTGTCTTGCTTTCTACAGCCACAGCCAAAGAGTAGTTCTTCCCCTCTGACCCAGGAATTCCACTCCTAACACTTCACTCTAAGGAAGTACTTCAGCAGGCACAAGGCGATTTTGCATAAAGATGTTCCTTTGCAAAATAGCTGCTTGCTCCTGCTGCAAACACACCCACAGAAGGAAGCAAGCAGTTTGGAATCATTTTATCAATTACAGTCGTTTCACAAAGGAATCCAACAGTAACTTTAAGCATTATTGTGAGAGGTAACACTTTAAGAGTAGGACACACTGTTGATGACCGTGGCCAGCACGTTATGCCTGCAGCTTCGAAACCGAGGTGTATGGGCCGCTGTCCTCAGGGCTGAAGCTGTGCTGCCACGCTGGGGTTTATATACAAAGCTCTTCCTCACTACTGATGTCCTTTCAGTATAGCATGGAAAAGAACAGAGGGTGTTCCCTACGTGGACCTTCAGTTTCTCCCCTCCTCGCCCCCTAGGCATCAGTGCCGCGGGGACAGGAGGCTCACACTGACCCAAGCGCCTCCTGTCTTGCAGGCCCTCCCGTATGTCGCCCTCCTTATCGCCATGTTGTTCTTCATCTACGCGGTCATCGGCATGCAGGTACGCTCCAGCACCTCTCCCCTGGATCCCTTTGCTGCGTCGCCCCAGCATGCCGCACTTGGGACAGGAGGACTGGTCATGATTTTTTAGCCAGACTTGCCTGCTAAAGAGCAATAAAGTTGAGAAAGACTTGGCCCTGCAGGAGAGGGCTTGTACCAGCAAGAGCCCCAGGCTTAGAAGGGTGTGAGAAGGTTAGAACATGTCCGGGGAAGCTGGGTTTGGGGCTCTCTCCATCCCCGATCTGCGTCTGAGGAGAGCCGGCTGATGGAGAAAACCCACAGCTGAGTGTAGCCACGGCAAGTGTAGCATTCAAAGAAGTCGTAATCGTCCTGTTTTCTGTACCACCGCTGCTAAGAGGGTACTGAGTGATACTAAAGTCTGTTTATCATCTGAAAGCGTTTCAGATGCTGGGGCTGAAGTGGACCATTCTCTTGCCTCAGAAGCGCCCCTCTAAAAAGAAACATGCAAGCAAGCCCTTCTGTGACCTGGGGGCTGCTCTCAGGCCCCTTGTGAGGTGTGAAGAGGGGACAGGAGCTCACTAACAACTGAGCCCTAACATGAAGTGGCTGGGTTGGGGGCAGAGCTTCTGTGAGGAGGAGGAAGTGGAGGAGTCTGTGGTCCTGGACTCCCCCGACCCCGGGGTCTCTCTGCCCTGCTCTCCACTGGTTCAGGTCAGGGAGTGCTGTGATGAGGAGGAGGAGAGGTATTCCAGTGGCAGAGACATGGTGGTCCCTACATTTGTATTCTTAAAGCAGAGAAGCAGTGCAAGTCACCAGGACTCAACTGGGCTTTTACTTGTTTATTTTTAATTGAGGGGTAATTACTTTACAGTCTTGGTTTGATTTCTGCCATACATCAACATGAGTTAGTCATAGCTGTACACGTGTCCCCTCCCTTTGAACCGTCCTCCCATATCCCACCGTTTCCCACTGCTCTAGGTTGTTACAGAGCCCCGGTGTGAGTTCCCTGAGTCATACAGCAAATTCCCGTTGGCTCTCTCTTTTACGTATGGTAGAGTTTATGCTTCCACGCCCCTCTCTGCCTTCATCTCACCCTCTCCTTCCTCCACCACTGCCCTGCCCCTGCCCTTGTCCATAAGTCTCTTCTCTGGGTCTGTGTCTTCATTGTTGCCCTGCAAATAGGTTCATCAGTACCATCTTTCTAGATTCCACATCAGCAGGGGTTTTGAATGAAGAGCCAGTGTGCTTGAGCCTCTGTATTTCAGCGGCTTTGGGTGCTCTGGGCCCCCAAAGGTCTTTTATGCCAGAACGTCCTCGTGTGAAATTTAAGTGTTATAGAGAACTGCAAACCACGTCACACATACCACCCTGTGTTCACTGAAGAATCTTTGCTGGCATCAGGCTCTTCCTGAATGTCAGTCTGCTTCTATAATCTCTGAGTGAAGCACTCAGTCACTTCTCCTGGCCCTCACAGCAAAGCCCCCAGCCGCCCACGCTTGTCCACAGCCTGTCTTTGGTCTGTCTGTCACACTTACTGTGGCCTCATTTCCTGGAGTACCCAGGCCGTGTCGCTTCTGCTCCTTTGCAGGCCTTGCACCCTCTGCCTGGAGCACCCTTTGCCCTCCTTGTCGCCTGACTGGCTTCTCCTTACCCTTCAGTCCAATTCTTAACCTCACTTCTCCTGGAAGCCTTCCCTGGCACCAGCCCCCAGCCTCAGGGATCCCCTGAGCCTGTTCTGTGCTTCCCGTGGGGCTGGACCAGCCAAACTCCCCCTGGGAGGGCTGCCTGTCTGGTTATTTCTGGAACCCTTCCCCAGGATAGGAACTTGCTGAGCTGAGAATGTGCCCAGTGGTTAGAACAGAGCCCAGCACATCTCAGTGGGATGAATCAAGTGCTAAGCATTTTGGGTATTGACCGAACTTGAGTTCTAAATTCACATGTGGAGAGCTTTTTTTTTTTTCTCCATATGATAATTTTTTTTTTCTTTTTCCCCTAACAATTTCTCTCTCTAGATGTTCGGGAAAGTGGCCATGAGAGATAACAACCAAATCAACAGGAACAACAATTTCCAGACCTTTCCCCAGGCGGTGCTGCTGCTCTTCAGGTGACCGAGTCCAGTCCCGAGCAGGTGTCTCTGGCTTTGGGCTCCAGAGCAAAGAGGACCTGGGTTCTTAAAGCAGTTGGGTCCTGGTGGTTTTTTGTATTTGTTTTGTATTCTTACATGCACATGGTAGCATTTTAGTCACAGGGGAATTTTGCTGGCTTTTGGTCATTCACATTGTGATTGGCTTAAGGTTCTCCATCTGGGAGTGAAGGAGTAAGTCTGCTGAGCCACTGGGAAGGTGTGGAGTATATGCTCACACGTGGGCGCGTGCACTCAAACAACCAGGAAAATGAAAATTTAGCAGGAACATGGAAGCCTTTTGCACAGTCAGTGGGGAGCATCGTGCGATGCACACTTTCAAGCCATACGGGATTGTTTTTTACTCTTTTTAATAACTTTGTAAACAGAGTGCCTTGAGGTGTGAGAACTTTCTAGAAACCATACAAGTAATTGCTGTTGACTCTAGTGACTGGAGAGCAAGTTCTTTGTAAGTTAGTTTCCAGTTCTTTGAACAGAATTGAACGGGGAATCTAATCAAGCTGTCAGATGTTAGGTTGCTAAAAATAATAAACATTAAAAAATAATCGTGTAAGTGTTTAAAAGAGAGAAGACAAAACATCCCTGTATACGAAAAGAATTGAGATGCTTGTGTCTGGTGGTGGATGCATATCAGAGGGAGTTGCTGCGGGTCTTCCACCTAGCAATGCAAGTTGCATTTGAAAATAAATAGGATTTTCAGTTTAGGAATTTTGACTAAATCAAGCTGCCTTCCTCCCAAATCACTTAGGTTTTGATCTAATTGACAAATATTTTTTCTTAAAATTTCTTGAGGGTCTAAGCCTTATATGCCTTCTTTCTTTCTTTGCTTGATCCAAAAAAGGTGTGCGACAGGGGAGGCCTGGCAGGAAATCATGCTAGCCTGCCTCCCGGGGAAGCAGTGCGACCCTGACTCAGATTACAACCCCGGGGAGGAGTACACCTGTGGCAGCAACTTCGCCATCGTCTATTTCATCAGTTTTTATATGCTCTGCGCATTTTTGGTAAGTGATCGGAATATAGATGTTCGGGAAAGTGGCCATGAGAGATAACAACCAAATCAACAGGAACAACAATTTCCAGACCTTTCCCCAGGCGGTGCTGCTGCTCTTCAGGTGACCGAGTCCAGTCCCGAGCAGGTGTCTCTGGCTTTGGGCTCCAGAGCAAAGAGGACCTGGGTTCTTAAAGCAGTTGGGTCCTGGTGGTTTTTTGTATTTGTTTTGTATTCTTACATGCACATGGTAGCATTTTAGTCACAGGGGAATTTTGCTGGCTTTTGGTCATTCACATTGTGATTGGCTTAAGGTTCTCCGTCTGGGAGTGAAGGAGTAAGTCTGCTGAGCCACTGGGAAGGTGTGGAGTACATGCTCACACGTGGGCGCGTGCACTCAAACAACCAGGAAAATGAAAATTTAGCAGGAACATGGAAGCCTTTTGCACAGTCAGTGGGGAGCATCGTGCGATGCACACTTTCAAGCCATACGGGATTGTTTTTTACTCTTTTTAATAACTTTGTAAACAGAGTGCCTTGAGGTGTGAGAACTTTCTAGAAACCATACAAGTAATTGCTGTTGACTCTAGTGACTGGAGAGCAAGTTCTTTGTAAGTTAGTTTCCAGTTCTTTGAACAGAATTGAACGGGGAATCTAATCAAGCTGTCAGATGTTAGGTTGCTAAAAATAATAAACATTAAAAAATAATCGTGTAAGTGTTTAAAAGAGAGAAGACAAAACATCCCTTTATACGAAAAGAGTTGAGATGCTTGTGTCTGGTGGTGGATGCATATCAGAGGGAGTTGCTGCGGGTCTTCCACCTAGCAATGCAAGTTGCATTTGAAAATAAATAGGGTTTTCAGTTTAGGAATTTTGACTAAATCAAGCTGCCTTCCTCCCAAATCACTTAGGTTTTGATCTAATTGACAAATATTTTTTCTTAAAATTTCTTGAGGGTCTAAGCCTTATATGCCTTCTTTCTTTCTTTGCTTGATCCAAAAAAGGTGTGCGACAGGGGAGGCCTGGCAGGAAATCATGCTAGCCTGCCTCCCGGGGAAGCAGTGCGACCCTGACTCAGATTACAACCCCGGGGAGGAGTACACCTGTGGCAGCAACTTCGCCATCGTCTATTTCATCAGTTTTTATATGCTCTGCGCATTTTTGGTAAGTGATCGGAATTGCCTCACACCCCTGCACTCCTCTCATAGACAGATATACATGTAGCATTTGCGATTCAGACTAATGATACTGCCCCACCAAATAGCTGTGGGGTATCTTACGCTGACAGGCACTCTAGACTCCACTGGGCAGTTGAGGTTTCTGCCAGTGAGGCCTGTGTTAATATAAGCACCTTTGCTGTAGCAGGGGTTTTGGTCCTCACTAACAGGCTTCACCCTCCGGCTTCTTAGGGCTGCTGGTGCTTTTATAAAAATCTCAAAGCCACTGCACATAGCATTAACTTAAGACAATGAGTTATTTGGTGCAAATTATAAAACTGCAGTGTGTTTCAAAAGATCAGACAATACCTACCCCACCCTGACCCCCACCACCCCGGGGACTATACCCAAACCTTTTATAAAACCTGGAAGCCTGCTTTTTCTTAATCATTCTTTAGAAGGAAAGTTTTTCAGCCTCTCTGGGAGAAATGGGTCCAAATGTCTTGTGGCCCTTATAATCAGGAAGCACTCACTAGAATTGAACCCAGCTAATTTTTATTTTAGAGAAATGGACTGAGGTAAAGAACCTCAGGAGAGAAAATTGAGACAAATTGAATATATGGTTGTTGCTAGTATATGGAAATTTTAAAAATTGTTTTATATCCTACAACCTTTTTACATTTACTTATTCTACTAGCTTTTAAAAAATAGATTCCATTCAGTATTGTACACAGACAGTTATGTCATCTGTGAATAGACAGCTTTACTTCTTCCTTTTCAGTCTGTTTCTTCCTTTATTGTACTGGCCAGAAACTCCAGTACAATGTTGAATAGAAGTTGTGAGAACAAACATTCTTGTCTTATTACTTATCTTAGGGGGTAATATTTCAGTTTTTCACCAGCAAGTACAATGTTAGCTATCTGTCATCAGGTTGAGAAAGTTCCCCCTTTGTTCCTAGTTTGCTAAGAATTTTTACCAGAGATGGATATTCAGATGATCTTAACACTTAGTTTTTGTTTTCGTCTGTTAAAATGGTGAATTTTGTTGACTGATTGAATGTTTAAACCACATCCACTTGGTCAGTGTTGTGTTAATGTTGTTACATATTGCTGGCTTTGATTTGCTGAACTTTTGTTAAGGATTTTTGCGTCTCTATTCATGAAAGATATTAGTCTGTAGTTTTCTTATAATGTCTTTGGTTTTGTAATCAGGATATTAATGGTCACTGTGAATGAACTGGGAAATAGTCTCTCCTCTTCAGTTTTCCAAGTTTTTCTAGAACTCATGTAATTTATTTTTTACATGATTAGCATAAGAATTCACCAATGAAGCTGTCTGGGCCTGGAGTGTGTTTCTTTTGTTTTGTTCTGTATTTTTATGTCTGCTTGATAAATTGAACTCATTATTATAGAATATCCCTCTTTATCCTAATATTGGTAATATTCTTCATTGTGAAATCTAGTTTGATATTAATATGCTCACTCTGGCTCCCTGGCTGGTTGGTTCACTTGCTTTCTTCCTTTTTTCACGTTTGTAATTTAAATTTAGTACTAGAAGATTTTTAGTCCAACTTTGATTTTTATACTTGTATTTCTTTCCTTTTACATTGAAAAATCTTAATCCCTAACATTATATACTTAACAATATGATTATTTATTTACATTATTTTATATAATAGAGACAGTAGATTCAAAATAATAATACCAGTATTACCATTAATGATTAGGTTACTGAATGAAGTTTTCAAGGTCTTAACTGTTCTATTTGTTCTAAGACTATATACTACTAAGGATTAGAATCAAATACTGTGCTCTAGTCTTTTGACGGAGAAGGTGATGGCACCCCACTCCAGTACTCTTGCCTGGAAAATCCCGTGGATGGAGGAGCCTGGTAGGCTGTAGTCCATGGGGTCGCAAAGAGTCGGACACGACATCATCAGGTTGAGAAAGTTCCCCCTTTGTTCCTAGTTTGCTAAGAATTTTTACCAGAGATGGATATTCAGATGATCTTAACACTTAGTTTTTGTTTTCGTCTGTTAAAATGGTGAATTTTGTTGACTGATTGAATGTTTAAACCACATCCACTTGGTCAGTGTTGTGTTAATGTTGTTACATATTGCTGGCTTTGATTTGCTGAACTTTTGTTAAGGATTTTTGCGTCTCTATTCATGAAAGATATTAGTCTGTAGTTTTCTTATAATGTCTTTGGTTTTGTAATCAGGATATTAATGGTCACTGTGAATGAACTGGGAAATAGTCTCTCCTCTTCAGTTTTCCAAGTTTTTCTAGAACTCATGTAATTTATTTTTTACATGATTAGCATAAGAATTCACCAATGAAGCTGTCTGGGCCTGGAGTGTGTTTCTTTTGTTTTGTTCTGTATTTTTATGTCTGCTTGATAAATTGAACTCATTATTATAGAATATCCCTCTTTATCCTAATATTGGTAATATTCTTCATTGTGAAATCTAGTTTGATATTAATATGCTCACTCTGGCTCCCTGGCTGGTTGGTTCACTTGCTTTCTTCCTTTTTTCACGTTTGTAATTTAAATTTAGTACTAGAAGATTTTTAGTCCAACTTTGATTTTTATACTTGTATTTCTTTCCTTTTACATTGAAAAATCTTAATCCCTAACATTATATACTTAACAATATGATTATTTATTTACATTATTTTATATAATAGAGACAGTAGATTCAAAATAATAATACCAGTATTACCATTAATGATTAGGTTACTGAATGAAGTTTTCAAGGTCTTAACTGTTCTATTTGTTCTAAGACTATATACTACTAAGGATTAGAATCAAATACTGTGCTCTAGTCTTTTGACGGAGAAGGTGATGGCACCCCACTCCAGTACTCTTGCCTGGAAAATCCCGTGGATGGAGGAGCCTGGTAGGCTGTAGTCCATGGGGTCGCAAAGAGTCGGACACGACTGAGCGACTTCACTTTCACTCTTCACTTTCATGCACTGGAGAAGGAAATGGCAACCCACTCCAGTGTCTTTGCCTGGAGAATCCCAGGGACGGGGGAGCCTGGTGGGCTGTAGTCTGTGGGGTCGCACAGAGTCGGACACGACTGAAGCGACTTAGCAGCAGCAGCAGCAGCCTCACTGCACCTGAAACTCCCCTCGATTGGCTTTTACAGATCATCAACCTCTTCGTGGCTGTCATCATGGACAATTTTGATTATCTCACCCGGGACTGGTCTATTCTGGGGCCTCACCATTTAGACGAATTCAAACGGATCTGGTCTGAATATGACCCCGAGGCAAAGTAAGTGGGAAAGAGTTCCGTCTGGCTTGTGTGAGCTGTTTCTGGGTGTTGGCTGCGCTCCCTGGGGAGGGCGAGAGGGGCCCCCCCACCCCCGCAAGCCCCGGTGGGTGTGCTGCCCTGCCCTCACGCTGCACTTTGCCTCCAGGGGAAGGATCAAGCACCTGGACGTGGTCACTCTGCTCCGCCGCATCCAGCCTCCCCTGGGCTTCGGGAAGCTGTGTCCACACCGGGTAGCCTGCAAGGTGAGCGTCTTGCTGGCGCGCCTGAGGCCTCTTAGGGGCCTCCCCGCTTCAGTCAGCACCGACTAACTTATGTTCTACGGAGCCTGCCATCAGGCGCTGGGGGGTGCTGGGATGAATGTTATGTGGTTGCCATCCTTGAGGAGCTCTTGAATGTGTAACTCTTAATTCACCCTTTCAGCCAACGATAAGGTTAGGAAGGGAACTGTGTAATGTGTCACTGGGAAGGGAGAGGGAAGGGTGACGCTTGCATCAGGTTTGTCAGAGCGGAAAGAGCATCACAGAAGGGGAGCCTGAGAGCCCAGACGGGGAGGCAGGGGAACAGGGAGCGGCCGGTGTGGCTGGAACATAAGAGAAGGTGGCGGAGGCCTGGGGCCCCAGCTGCGCGTAGCTGCGCGGAGCCTTCTGTGTCATGCTGTCTCATGAAGGAACGTGGTAGACGTCCATTCTAGAAGGTTGCCTCTAGGCAACAGAAAGGTGAACTGGGGACAGGAGAACGCCCAGGAGAGCTGTTGCATGATCTCACTGTGACATATGGCAAGAGCCGGAGGGAGGGCAGTGGCATGGGCATGGAGAGGAGGCTTAGGGGTCTGCTTAGGGAGTAGGATGGAGAGGACTTGGTGGCCTGAATGTCTCCGAGCTGGTGTGATGGTGCATGTGATGACCCTCTGCTACCAGAGCTCCCTTCCCAGTGAGCAGGCATCAAGCGGTGGCCTCTCAGGGGTGGACTCCAGTCTCCTGCTAAAACCACAGTCAGATGGGACTTGAACCCATCTGCACCTCAGATTGAGACTTGAACCCACATCCCTGTCTTAGGAGGGGACTCACCCTGTCTCTTAGTTTAAACCACTCACCTGGGCTTATTGAAACTCAGGTTTTTTTGTCTCGATGTGGAAAGAATTCACTATGAGGCAGAGTGGCTGGCAAAGAGTGAGTTTATTAGCATAGAGTGCTTGTGAGAGATACAGGGGTCAGGCAAGGGAGCGCAGCCCCGAGAGCAGAGAGGTTTAGGTCTTTATAAGCAAAGGAAATGTAGAGGAGAGAATATCCCCTTCTTCCTCATTTTTAGGAGATCCCAAGGCTGATACCCTTAGTTCCTCTTTTAACCTTTAATGGTATAACCAGGATCATCATGGTGGTGTTTAAATCATATGTTTATTAACAAAAGAGTGGTAATATGTACTCAAACAAGGTAATTGATCTCAGGTTTTGGTATAATATCCCCCTTCACCTGTATCCCTGCCATGGCTACATGCAGACGTGCTGCTTAACTCCCTGACATGGTGTGATAAGACTCAGATCCCATATCTACTGTCTGGTACTTTACACGTGTACCTTGTTGCTTGGTTACTGGATTCTCCTGTTGAGTGACCGAAGGCTTGCAGCAGCCTCCCGAGCTCTCTTAGAATTCCCTTCTGTCTTCAGTGCCCTAGTGGGACTTTTAAGCTAAGTATTTATTATCCTGCTCCATCCCTATCACCACCTCACCCTATTCCTGACGTTTTCACATCAGACCATGCTCATCTCTGTGAGCTCTCCTCGAGATCTGTTTTTTTTCAGTAGTGTTCATGTCAGACCACCTGGAGTCAGCTGTAGAAACAGAAAAGGACCCCCCCCCCCAATGTTTAAGAGGAGAAATGTGGGGATTTGTCTGTTGAAACTCTGCCATGTAGAAATCCAGCCAGACTATGCAACACCTGGTCCCCACTTCCCACAGATCTGATGGGATTCAGGGTCAGGGGTTCCCCTTATCCTCACAGGGGTGCTAGGCTAGCTCTAGACAGAACCGCACTAAAGAGTGGAGTCTACAGTGTATTTCAGGCTTTCAGAGAAATCTGAGCCAAACTCATTGTGCCCTGCCCTGGAAGTCCAGAAAGCTCCATTGGCAAGTCCTTGGCTCCTGGCCTGACTCTGCTTCTCCTCATCCTGGACTCGGGATGTCGGCACAGAGAATAAGCCGTGGATGTTGACTTTTTCCCATAGATTTCACCATACCAGGCTCTTTCCTGCTTTCCAAGAACAAGATGAGTTCTAGCTCGTGGCTATTGTTTTATGTTTGCGTTGCAGACTCTTTTATGTAAAGGATCTAAGAAAGGACCCATGTAAGTAAAAGTGGACTACTTTGTGCTCTAAGGACAAAGAAGTTTGCTAATTCAGAAATTTACCAGGAGATGCAAGTAAATGTGCAGGCTGTACTAGGCTGTACTAGTAAATGTGCAGTAAATGCATGCGTTGGAGAAGGAAATGGCAACCCACTCTAATATTCTTCCCTGGAGAATCCCAGGGATGGAGGAGCCTGGAGGGTTGCCACCTGTGGGGTCACACAGAGTCGGACACGACTGAAGCGACTTAGCAGCAGCCGCAGCCCAAGTAAATGTGCAGGCTGTACTAGGACTAGGGATTCAGGTGGGGGGAATCCTGTGCACACAGGCTGTAGTCCACTGATAGGGAGGAGGAAAAGGTTTCAGCGTCTTTCTCTGGGACACCTTGTCAGCCGAAAGTAAGAAATGTGAAGCTATTAGTAATTCTAAGTGCCGCTTTTTTTTATCACTTAGCCCTGCCGGGCACCCAGCTGAAGTGTCTATGATATCCTTTAACCCTTGCACAGCACTTGGCTCTGGGCGTGTCATCTGCATCAGCTGGGGCCAGAGAGGGTGTTTTCTCTCCTCCTAGTCCTCTCCGGCTCTCAGTGCTGGTGTTACAGGGGTAAAGAGAGAGAAGACAGGAGCAGGACATTGGGAATCCAGCTCTGCAAGGCCAAACCCTCAGAGGAACCACATGGACTTGTACAAAACACTCCACAGTGGTGTCTCCAGGGAAGGGTCCTTGAAGGACACTCCCCAAGTTAGGAAAAGTAATGGACTTTGTCTCAGGCTCATCATACCTGGTATATCGTTTTACCCCCAAACAGCCTTACAGATGTGCCCAGAATGGAGGCTTGACCCCGAGACACAGGGGAGCCAGCTGATGAGAAGGGGAGAGGAATGCATAAACAGTAGGGGACTAAACAGTTGTCAAAAAACAAAGCGTTACCTTCTGAGTGCCAGCACTTGTGCTTAGTCACCCAGAGCCCCTCAAATGGTGGGGGCCCCTCCGTGGCCATTAACTCGAATCAAGGAGCCTTTAGGAAGGAGCCGGAGAGAATAGACAGAAAATAAGTGGAACGGACTGCAGCTGTCAGCAGTTGTCCGCATTCTATCAGGGACGTTTCTTTCTGTTACAGAGACTAGTGGCAATGAACATGCCACTCAACAGTGATGGGACCGTCATGTTTAATGCCACTCTGTTCGCTCTGGTTCGAACGGCTCTTAAAATCAAGACTGAAGGTGAGCCCTCCCTGGAAGCAGGACAGGTGGAAGACGAGGACGGGGAGGCCGTATCCCCCCTGGATTCTCACGTGGACCTCTTCTTGTCAGAAGGCCCCCCTCTGGGGCGTGGGGTGGTGCCTGTAATCGGGATGTCTGTGCTGGGCCTGCTGGCCAGGCCAGCCTCCTCCACCTTCTTTCCTCCCTTCATGCGTCACTTTGTCCCAGAAAGCTGAGAGGTGACTCATGCCACCAGCAGCCCTGGTGAGAACAGGGAGGCGTTGCAGGGGAAAAGAAACAAGGCTCATTTGCCTCTCTTGCATTTTGAATCCAGGCAACCTGGAACAAGCTAATGAAGAACTCCGAGCTGTGATCAAGAAAATTTGGAAGAAAACCAGCATGAAGCTACTTGATCAAGTTGTCCCTCCAGCTGGTGGTCAGTGCAATTTGTTTCCTAAGTAGCTCTTGGCCAACATGTTGGTTTCAGTGCTAGTCTCCAGGAATCCCAGCGTGTTTGCAGAAGGCTTGAGGTACCAGCCAGAACACTGAGGCCAGCAGCTAAAGGAAGCCCTTGTGGCCATCAGTGTAATGATGTGGGGTAATGTGAAGACCATTCCAGACAAAGGAGAGGCTTCAGTGAGAAGGAAACTGAGACCCAGATGGCTGAAGCAGGGGTTCTCTTGTGGGTGGAGGAAGTCACGTTGGGAGAGCAAGCTTGCAGCCTCAAAACCAAAAGCCTGTGTTTTTTTGGGGAGAAGGGGGTTGCCCCAAATGAAGTACTTAAAACTAGTTTCCATATATCCTTCAACATGTTGTTGAAAACTTCTCACAAAAAAAAAAGCTTTTGAAAAATGGTATTTTTGAAATATTCTTACTAAGACTAGATTTATTACCCAAACATCCCTTTAATTAGAATTTAGAGTAGAGATGGAACTAACAGGCATGCTTATTTCTTTTTGTTGTTTATCATAAAATAACCGACTAAACTTTTCTCAGACTTATATATATATAACACACACACATATATATATATATATAATCCAGATACTGTTTTTCCATTTTTGTTTAAGTACACATTAACTTAAAAGTGGAGGTGGTTGTGTTTTGACTTTCATTTTTGAGTTTTAAAGGTGCAGGATCTGTCTGCCCAGTGCCAACACACCCGGCCTCTACCCCATCAGCCCCGGGTGTGTTAGAAATGTTTGGTGTGTTTTGTAACAAACTGAATTGCATCACTCCCAGTGGGGCTGGCTCAGGTCTGGAAGCTGAGTCTGGAACCCCAGGCCAGGACAATGGCCTCTCCTTCTGAGAAAGTGACAACCTCTGGATCCTGGGGGACAGTGCAGCTTGCTGGCCAGCTCTGTTCCCCACGTGAGCCAGAAGGACTGTGAGCTCTTATTGCTGGAGGGAGCCACCCAGAGCTGGCAGGGCCAACAGCTCAGAGCTGGGAAAGAGGACCCATCGCAAAATGATAAAGGGAAAGCATGCAAAACAAAACACCGGAACCAAACGAAAACTCCCACCCAGAGAGAGGGGCCTGGCTCCCGCAGGAGAACTGATCCTGCACGTTTAAAACAGCTCTTTGGTTTCCGTTCTTTTCTTTTTAGCTGCACACCCAGGTGTTCGCATGGCTGAGACGAATTGCTTTTCTTAAATCGTTGTAACAATGTGCTTGAGCTTTTTCTGCAGCCTCCATTCCTTTCGAGTCTCAGTCTTTCAGAATATTCTGAAGCAATTCTGTTTTAGGGTGGTGGCATGGAATCGGAGTTATCTCTGGCCAACTGTATTCCCCTACATATTTCTCACGATGCAGATGCATGCTTCAGAATAGTGGGCCATGCCTGTCTCGGGGGAGACTTCCTCGCAGGCCGCTCCTCCTCTCTCCAGCCACCCTCCCTACAGCGTAGTCTCTCACATCAGTGCCTTCCTGGCACGGCTCACCTGGGGAGAGTCATTCACATTTCTGTGAAACTTCATTTGTTTCTGTTTCACCAAGAAAAAAAAGGGGTCTGGAATTTGCCTCCCTTCCTTTGATCAGCTTGTAGCCCTACTAGGCTTTCATGACGGCTACATAGTCTTCCTCTTTCGTGGCCCAATAGTGGGCCCTGCTTTTCTCTCTGCACTTCTTAACGTGGATTGGGGGTTAGGGTGACAAGGTTAATCTCTTCCAAAGTGGCAGTCAGAGCCCCGGAAAACCTGGGAAGGAAACAGCACCTTAGTAGGGATGGGATGCTCAAGAGATTCAATGGCCCAGGTGGTGGATGTGCTGAGCATAGAGCTTATGCAGGCTGATCTTGAGTAAGGGCTCTTGTCACTGAATTTCCAAAGGTGGAGACTTCAGGCTTTAGGGCACAGGCTCTGGTTGAGTTTCTGGGCAGGGTTCACCCTTTGCCTCTACGTTCACCCTTTGCCTCTTTGTCTTTGCTCTCTTGCCTTACAGCAGATGAGCCTTCCCCACCCCATGGAGCACTTAGAAAGGGGGGTATATTTATGACCCTCTCTCCAGCGCATGGGTAGCTCCCATGGCGGAGGGGCTTGGTGTCCACCCTCGGTAATCTGGCCAGAGGGCAGCAGACTGAGCCGGGCCAGCCCCGCACCTGGGACTGGTCTTTGAGGGGCACTCAGGGAGCCCTTACAGCCCTGGTGAGAAAGCAGAGTTGGTGCCCATCTTAGAAGGCCTTGCCAGCACAGGGGTGGTGTGAGGCGCCCCCAGCTCATCGTGAGCTTGATGAGGTGATGCTCAGGAATGAGCCTGGTAGCCAGGCCAGAATGCCGGGCTCCGGCGTGGCCTCTGGCTGTGGGGACAGCCTGTCCACTCTCTCCATGCCGAGGTGTCTCATTTCCCATCTGGACCTTGCTTGTGTTCTCAGCTCTGCTGTGGCCTGCCGAGTCAGCTCTTCCCCTGTCCTCCCAGGGCTCCTCTCTGTCTTCGGACCTTTGCTCCTGGACCTGAATCTTTGGCTCCTTTCCCCTGAGGAGCGTTCAGAGCTGTGACCCCGTTGCTCTCTGAAGTCCTGAACCAGCCGGCCTCCCTGCATTCACTCCCTTCCTTCTCTGTCCCGCTGTAGCTGTGACTTTTGCTGTTCTTAAGACTCTTCCTGAGCCTGGTCTCAGTAGCTCAGCATCTCAGTGCAGAAGGTCAAGTGGCCCTTGGAGGCCCTGCCTGCAGAGCCCTAGGTGGGCACCTCTGCCCGGGAGCTGCCCCTTGGGCAGAAACACGATCCACCCTCTTCACTGAGTACAGTGACCCCACCCCTACTGCCCCACCCAGGTTCTGGGCCAGGGAGAGCCAGGACTCTCCCATAGGAGCCCCCTTTGGCCCTCTAGGCTAGCACCATCCAGGCTGAAGGGGGAGAGCAGTTAGGCCTGCTTTTGTTGGAAGCACCCCAGTGAGGGATGAGATGGGCTTCCTGTGAGTATGGCCGGTGTTTTTGTGGGAACCCACAGGGGAGACTGGGGACCCTGACTGGCAGAGGCTGGCTGACCCTGGGATTGTCGGGTCGCAGTTGGTCCACCTCCTGCATGTGGCCTGGTGGAGAGGTGGACTTTGCTGGGGAGAGGCAGCCCCATAGGACCAGGTGGCCCTTGTGGTGGAGCTGGGCCATCCCTCAGGGAGGCAGTGGGATGGAGAATGAAAACCCAGGTCTGGGGGGCCCACCTCCCAGTTCACCTGGCCTGGAGCAAGTCATGGAACCTCTGTCCACTCGCCTCTCACCTCCCTGCTCTGCACAGGGCATTGTTAGACCATTTGGACCAGCCCTAGACTGATGAGGGCCATGGGTTTCATTGCTGCCCAAAGGCCGACCACCCCCAGGCATCCTCTCACACAGTAACACTGAGCAGCTTCTGAGAAGGAAGTTGGGGCAGGCAGCCCAGAGTGGCCCAGCAGTGTCCCGTCACGGACACCCGTCCCCACACGGGCAGGAAATGCACCCCCCGGTGCACCCCACCTGAGGGTTCCAGTGTCCTGCACCCTGTCGTGGTTCTTGTCCTATTCCAGGAGGTGCCACTGCTGGAGAGCTGTTAGATAACAGTGATTCTGCTGGCAGTGGCCCACTGCCACCTGGCACTTAGACCACCCAGAGCGCTCTACAGGCCTCTTGTCCTGGAATTCTCACAGCTTCTCCTGAGAGGCTTAGGCTTACTTGCGGGTGAGAACGCAAGCGCAGAGAGGCCAGGTCCTCTACCCTAGATGGCACGTGAGTCGCACGGGCAGACTGGCCACAAGGCGAGCGGCACTGGAGCCCGAGGGTGGCAGCCATTCTCCTCCAGCCTCTGCAAGCCATGGTCACTGGCCACCAGCCTCGTGGGCACCCTGGGTGGGTGTGGGGGTGAGCACCTTGGGAGAGCAGCCCTCGTGGAGACCCCAGGCACACTGGCACTGCCAGGGTGGTTTCCTGGGAGACAGCAAGAGCCACTATTCTGCCTCATGCATCACCTTTAATCAGGCTCAGCGGAGTCCCAGCTCCCCGGCCACGCACGGCGGGGCTGTTTCTGAACAAAGCAGAGATAAGGCAGCCAGCTCAGAGGTGAGCTGGAGCTGTCACTTGCAGTATCGAAAACAAGCAGTTCTGAATTACAGACCGAGCCACGGCATGTGGAGGCTATTGGCAGAGAATTCAGGGGCACTTGGCAATCTGGGTCTGCAGTCACTCTTCGGAGTCGGCCTCTCCTTCGGAGCTCGTCTGTCACCTTTCTGAGTTCTCTGTCTTTCTCTCCAGGCATTGGGGTTTGGATGGTTAATTGTCCTTGACGTTCACGGTAATTACACATGCAAATCCCTATGCACAGGGTGAAACTATGACCCATGAAGCCTTTTTTTTTTTGTTCTGTAATTTTTCTTTTGAGTCAATAACTGAGATGGCACTTCATGGTGTTACTAATACGCTGCTCTATGAAACTCATGACAAGTCCATTATTTTCTGCAATTTTGAGTATCAGTTTATGTAACTGACTCTAATGTTGAGGCTTAACTGCTTTGCACAATCTTGCTTTTCACTAGATTTAGTTTCCCGTGTCCTAAGCTGAGAGAGAGCTCAGTGCCCCCGCCCCCTCCCTGCCCAAAGCAAGTGTTGAGGCTCTTGGTGCAAATGTGCTGATTCGGGAGAGCTCTGTCTGGTCTCTCCGTTTAGATGATGAGGTAACCGTGGGGAAGTTCTATGCCACTTTCCTGATACAGGACTACTTTAGGAAATTCAAGAAACGGAAAGAACAAGGACTGGTGGGAAAATACCCCGCGAAGAACAGCACAATTGCCCTACAGGTGAATTGTTGTTTTTGTCTTTTTCTCTTTTTCACTAACAATTTTACAAGCTTTATTGAAACACTAGAGAGCTGACTATTCATGGTTGAGCAGTTACCACCAGGATTTTGTTTAAACTGAGATACTGCACACTCCCCCAAATGTGGACTAGCCATTTCTGGGCCACCAGGTAAGTGCCTCCCCTTCCCCGTACCCTCTGTGCCCCTGCATCCACGCCCACCGCAGCCTGGCCCATGCGGTGGGACCCCACAGAACAGCGGCAAAGGCACACCCATCATGGGAGGGGATCCAGAGCTGCCCCACGCCCTGTCTTCCCTGGGCTTCTCCAACAGCAGCGTCCTCTGAGCAGGCACCCACCTTCCCCTGGCCCTGGGCTCGGGCCCTGGCCGCCCATGAAACAGCTTTCCATCCGAACGCAAGTGCTTTGTTTTGTTTCTGTTTATTTCCTACCCCACTGCTTGTTGGTTTTGGTCCATCTCAGTAACATCCATCACCTCCTAGTGTGTGTGCGTGTGTGTGCGTGTGTGTGTGTGTGTGTGTGTGTGTGT
Source organism: Madoqua kirkii (assembly GCA_006408675.1). Classification (NCBI taxonomy): domain Eukaryota; kingdom Metazoa; phylum Chordata; class Mammalia; order Artiodactyla; family Bovidae; genus Madoqua; species Madoqua kirkii. Next base: position 18,255 of record SJYC01050027.1, on the reverse strand, counting down.
GTGTGAGCTTGTGTGTGTGTGTGCAGTGTGTCTGTGTCTGCGTGTTGTCTCCTGGTGGCTGTGAGCCTTGCTGTGCAAATGCTGTTCTCGTGACCCAGCAGCCTGTGGTCCCTACAGCTGCCCAGTCTCCTGGAGGGGGAATGTGGCTTCAGGAACCTCTGGTTCTAACTAGAGTCCATGCATTCAAGGGTGTAGAACCCTCGATAAGCCCAGAGCCCTGGTGGGAAGCAGGTGTGCAGGGAAATGGTGTCCTAGTGAAGACTGGTGAAAAGAGGGCTAGGAAGGGCAGTCTGTGGTTGCAGTGATGGCGAAAGCAAGGGAGAAGGAGTGAGGAAAAGATGCCCAGACTTCAAAAAGGGAACTGCAGAGGTTGGCAAGCTGTCAGAAACAACTCTGCAAATGAATCGCGCACCCTGTCATCTCTGCTGTCCGAGCAGCTCGACACAGAATGTTTGCCTATCACGTCCCTCTTAGCATGTGTGTCTTAAACTGGGTCTTGTTGGTATGGGTAAGGTTCGATGTGAAATAGTCTTTTGCTTTTTATCCGGGGGAAAATGCCCAGCATTGTTTTGTGTTCTCAGTGATGGTAATTACCAAAGCGAAGGCTTGTCTGTGATCTTGCTGAGAGAGAATGAGTGTGAATGATGACGAAAGAAGGGAGGAGTGTGAGGTATGTGCAACCGGTGGGTTAGGAGATGACCTTGTGTGACAGTGACCTGTGGATTCATGATATGACCTGGGCTTTGCCCGACAGCTATAGGACAAGGGGGAAAGATGGATGCTGAATCTGATCAAAGAGAGATTCTAGTCATTCTTCCTCTGATTCAACATCTGCTAACGGAAGCTTAGTGAATCTGAGGCTCAAATAGCTGATTGCTGTCCCAGATTGTGGAATTTCAATAACACTTTCACCTCTGACCTGTCTATTTTGCAAAAATGACAACCCTTCTCCTGAGCACAGCTCACAAGTAGCCTTAGAGAGGCCAGTCAACTGAGAAGATGCATTTGCAAACTTGAACAGGTCTGGTCCGTGTGTTCTGGAGGGTGGTGTGGCCAAATTGGGTGCAAAGGCAGGGAGTGATGATCACATTTCTGCAAGCTCCTCCCTAAAGCAGCCCAGGTTCCAGGGTGTCGTGGTGCCCGTGCCCTTACAGGAAGCCACTTTCTGTTCTCAGATTCTAGTTGGTGGGTGTGGTGGGGCTTGGCTTTTCTGGAGGGGAAAATATATTCTTTCGTGGATGGCTGTGCCGTCATGTACCGTAAATAGCCAAGGCAGCGCTGTGCTGAAGAGCTTTCCATTTTCCGTGGAAGGCAGGTACAATGACCACTTGAACACAGGGTTATACCTTTGCTGAGTCCCCAAGGCTTCCTAGTTAGAAGGCTTCAGTACTCGCTCTGGAGGTTGGATATAGTGTTTGGATGTTTTAAGAACTGAATGACAACACATGCCTATATAATTAATAATCACACAGTGGGGTGGGTTTCACTGAGTCTTTAAGTCAAGGTTCAAATGATGCTGAAGCTACACATATGCGTCATGGCTTAAAAGACTGTTACGTTGTGTCACGGTCATGTTTTCCTCCTGGACATCTTTCATTGTGTTGTTTGTAGAAAGTTTTATTTTCTTGGTGAAATTAAAATATTTCCAGTTAGGTGCCAACATCAACACATTTCCACATGGTTCCACTGGGAGTTGAGGCTGTGACTATACTTTCTGTTGTGTACCCAGCCTAGTAAATTGTCTTCATAATCTTGACAGATATTCTGGAAATGCACTTGATTCTGCAGCATGCACTGAAAACAGAAAAATTTTGCCTCTGTGAAGGATAGTTCTCATTACGTTTTTGGTCCAATGCTGTAGGAAGGGCTTTAACTGTGTTCTGTCACTGTGCATTTAACTAGCAAGACGAAGCACTTCCTTTCTGAATTGAGGAAATAATACGAGCAGATGCGACATTAGGGAAACAGGATCAGATGGCAGCGGGAGGAGAAATGGGTGCACCATGTCACTAGGACAAGAACACAGGTCCTCAGAGAAGCTCCTCACGGTGGGCGCGGCCTATTGAGAAGTGGAATGAGGTGGTCCTCCTTGTGTCGGGGGTGCCAGTAGACCAGCAGCTCGATTACTAACAACAAGAGGAGCATGAGCCTCGGGTGAGCGCCCGAGACAGGGCATAGGCCGGTGCTGCTTGTGCCGTGCAGGGTGCATCCATCTGAGCAGGATCAGAGCTGGCCCACGTTTTCTGCCCCCGCCCGCAGTGACTCGGCTTTGGCGGGCACACGGATGCACTCTGGTTATCAACCCCATGGGCTCCATCTGGTCTCCCCTGTTCAGACCAACTGCAGAGCCCCTTCTCCACGAAGGTGGGGTGACTTGAGGAGCTCCTAGATCCCGTGTGGGTAGGAGCTTGGCACCCAGTGTCCTCTGGCCTCTGTGGTCTGAATGAGTGTGCAGTTTCCATCCATCCATCCATCTTCATCAGTAAAGCCAGCCTTCTCTCCTGCCCCTCTCCAGAGGGGATCAGAGGGAAGCTGCGCCAGGCTTTTTCTTTTTCCTCCCTCATCCCCTACGTGCCATACTCACTTTAGTTTGACTCAGCCTTTGTTCTTCATCCATTGTTGCTGCATCCCAGTGACCTGCAGATTTCCACCTGGATCAAGCAACTAAGTGAACACAAGTCCACAGCCATGGAAACTCTGTCCCCTCCCCAGCAGACAGTACTGCCCTAGCAGGCTTTCCAGATGCGGACCACAAGATCCAGACACGCTTTAGCCCAGTATCTCATGGGTCGGAAAAGAAAACAGGTCCCAGAGTGGGGCAAGTTTTGTTCATTTCTTTTTCTTTCAATGTCCAAAGATTTCCTTTATGCCAAAGACACTCTGGTGAGGTCTGAGGGGGAGACTGTTCCCCGCTCAGCCAAAACGGGAGCCTGTCCATCTTTATGACAGGAAGATTTGAGAGGGCTAGATTTTTTTTTTTCTTACCTGTTTGCAAGTTAAGTTTAAGACTTGTAAAGAATTAGACAGGTTTTATCACGTGAAAGCCTGAACCCCAGCCGGCAGGTGGCGGTGTAGGTGGCCCAGTGGAAAGGTGGGTGGTGGATTGGAATCAGATGACTCCCTCACATGGCCTCCTTGGAGAGACTCGGGCATAAACCCAGAGGGATATCGGGGTACTCCACAGACACAGAACCTGTGTCTCTCATACCTGTCTAGTCATGTTAGTCTCAAAATTAGCAAGACTTTTTGTCTTTTGTTTAAAAGCATGATTCCATCTAAAGCCATAAAAAGGCTATTTTTTTTTCTTTTTTTAATCTAAGAGAAGAACAGATGCTAACAGATAAGATTTCACTGGCTGATTCATTTGTTTCAGATGCTTGAACGGATGCTTTAGAATTTTCTGCCTGAGCTACAGCACCAAGCTCGTTAGTCGGAAGGCGTTTGTGGCTAAGGCCTTGAAAGGGAAAAGTCTCAAGTGGGCTTATTTCTACTGAAACAGCATTTCGGGAGAAATGCAGGAAAAAGCAAACCCAAGGCCCCAGAGAGACCCCTTCCAAGCAAAGCACTCTTCCGGAAGGTGGAAGCGGGGCCGTGGCTCAACTGCGGGGCCGTGGCCTCCTGTCGTGGATGCTGCTCACATGGCTCCTTCTCATGGAAGGGAACGGGCGAGGCTTGACAGTTTTCCCTGCGAGCAGAGACTCAGAGAAAGGGAAAGAGAGAGAGAGAGAGAGCGAAGGAGGGGGGCGGCCGCCCCGAGAGAAATGAAATGAACACAACTTCCTGATGCTGGCCAGTAAAAAAAAAAAAAAAAAAAAAAAATTAATAAAAACGATTAAGCAGACCTGCCTAAGGTGGGCAGCTGACTCCATTCCAAAGTCCTGCATCCCTAGTTTGCCCAAACTACCAAAGACTGGCAGGCCCCTGAGCGCTGGGCTGACAGAGTTCTTTTTATATGTGCCAGTCTATCCTGACCATCCCACTCAGTTCTCTGCAGTGACATGTGCACAGTGCAGGGAGATGGGGGCAGGACAGGAAGCGCAGACACCCCCATTTACACTGACACATACACCTGCATGCCCAAACCAACCCAGGTGACACCTCAGGTTCCATCTTAACGCGTCCGCGGGAAACACCACCACACCCAAACCTCATCCGACATTGTCCGTCTCTAATTCAAAGCCAGTCCAGGGATGCCTCTTTGGAAGCGGTGTGGTCCAGTTTCAAGGACACTGGGAGTCAGGGGACCTGGGTTCTAGTCCCAGTGCCAGCATTCACTTGCTGCGTGACCTTGGGCAAGACACTTAACCTCTCTGTGCCTCAGTTTCCCCATCTGTAAAATGGGGGTAATAAAGTCGACCTACCTCACAGGGCTGTTGTGAGGAATAGCTAAGTGATTGTAAAGCACTTTGAACGCATAATTGCTTATTATTAAGACTACAACAATAATAATATCATATGCCTGTTTACTACCAGAACTTTAAGAAACTTGTTTTTCTTTGATCTTTTGTTCTGTATTTGTAGTGATCCATCGAGAAAGAGAATTCTCCCCCTTTCTGAGATATCTAGGAAACGTGTAAAGATGTAAACAGAAGTAACTCAGGTTGTTGTTTTCTCACATCTCACAAAGGGTATATTTTTGCCCAAGAAGTTGCTTTGTGAGGGGTTGCCATCTGAAATTCTCAGCCAACTCCAAGCAGTGGTTGAGGAATCAGTGCACCTGACCCTGAGCCCAAGATGCTCAGAGGAGTCAATGTGAGTTTTGGAGTCAGCACTCAAAAGTAACCTTAGTGTAAAAGCCCGAGGTTCCTGAAGAGTCTAGGAAGAGAAGGGTTACATGGCGTGGTCTGTGCAGATTGGAGGCTGCGCGTGTGTGTGCGTGTGCACGTGTGCAGGGCGTGGAGCCCCGGTGCGCAGGGAAGCCCGGCTCCTGCAGCCGTGTCACTATGGAAAGAGCGGTGCTGGGAAGCCCCTGGGGCCTGTCCTGTGCGAGACTGAGCCCCTCCAGCCGTGAGGCCTGCCCCTGCGTTGTCTTCTGTGCTCTGACCTTTGTCCCGCTGGGAGGCAGCCCTGGCCCCCGATTCTGCCCCGACATGCTCAGACTGTTGGACGTCTAGGAGCTTGAGGTGGGTTTTCCTCACAGCAGAGTCCATGGGACGGGAGAAAAGGGCTGCCTTTCTGACACAGCACCGTGGGTGGTGGCATGGGCATTGGGGTGACCCCTGTGACGATGCTGAGGTACATCTGGGTGCGGACAGCGGTGGCCCCCAGTACCTGGAGTCTCCTCACGTCCTACTGGCAAGCCAGGCCCACTCCAAACCCCTCTGTGAGTCAGTCACTGAAGGGCTAATGCCTGCCTTAGTGGGGACCTCTGGGCCTTGTGGAGGTTTGGTCTGAAGGCCCACTTTCTCTCTGGCTGGGTAGTGCCCAGGATGTACCAGTTGTTAGGTATTTGGTGTATCATAACTGAAAAAGAGGCAGCCCACCATCACAAATGACCCCTCTGTCCCCCACCTACTCTGATGTCAAGTTTATTAAGCACTGAAGGGATGTACGTGCTCACCCCCCACGCCCAACTGTGGCACTCCATGTCAGAGGCCTCAGGTGAACACCTGTCTTCTAAATCTGAGTCTATATCCCAAAGCCTCCACAGAAGAGCCCTAGGCGATTCAGGAGGCTGGTGTCTCCACGTACATATCTCCACAGTCCTTCCACAGAAGTAAAACTGGAACACGGTAACTTTCTAGGTGGAACTTAGGGAAATGCAAGAATCTTGCCCCACGTGGGCCCAGTGGCGGCTGGTAGCTGAGGCCAGTTGGTTAAGGACAGTCAGGAATCACCGGAGCTGCCTCCTGCCTCAGCTCCAAACGAGGCTTCCCTGAAGCCTGGGTGACGGTCGAGCTGCAGACAACTCTCTCCTTTTCCCTAAAACCTTAGTCTCTGCTGAGGCTTGGATGTGGGAGAGTTGTGAGAGACGAGTCAGGTGGAGTATGTGAGACTTACAGACTCTCTCAGCAAACTCGGTGCCTGACACCAGAATCCGTGGTGCTAAACTCTTAACTAAGCTCCTGGATGGAAGACCCGACAGGCCAGAGTCCATCGTGGGACAGCAGGTGTAGGCCTGGGCCTCAGGCTCTTCTTAAACAACTTCCTCTATGATGTGACCTAGCTAAATGTTCAGTGGATCTGCAGGGTTACTGGGCACTGTCTGCTCTTAAAGGTAGAATATCTTTCCTCTCTCAGAACAGTGATTCTTCTTTTCACAAGTCTTTGAGATGATACAATTACTAAAAATAAGTCAAGGAAAATTACATTATGTAATCACAAAAGGTGTGAGTTTTTTTTTTTTAAACTGGGGCATGTTGTTGAATCACACCCAGCTCGTAGCCCTCATTAGTCCAAAAGTGGCACAAGCCAGTCATCCACGGGTGGGAGCTTCCTAACACACATGACGCCTTGGTTGGGTAGGTACCTGCGCTAATCCGTTGTCCGTGGCACAGCGTAGCCATCAGAGAGGGGGCTGTTTGTGTTTAAGGCACAGTGAAGGCCACCCATGCCAAAGGCTCACTCAGAGAAGCCGTGAGGGGCCGTTTCTTCTGAAAGTATAGACAGAGACCCTGAGGATTCACAGGAGTTCTGGATGGGGAGGAGCCCAGTGCCCAAGGAAGAGATGGGGTGGCCTGTCTCTGGGTGGGTTAGCTGCAAGTTCTCAAACGTTTTGGTCTCAGGAACTTTTTGTGCTCTTAAGAAGTACTGAGGACCCTTATCTATCAGTATTTACTACATTAGGAATTTAAACCGATTTTTAAAACCCAGAATATGCAAGCACAAAGATGCTGGAGAGATGAGAGCCTCAGGGGTCAAGCGCCTTTTGGAACACCCCAATGTGCTCTGGGAGTGGGTGAGGGCATACAAGCATCCTTGTCTTACCATGCAAATCACAGCGGCCTCCTGCAGGGGTCTCAGGGTCCCCGGGGTCCTTGGGCTGTACTTTGAGAACTGCTGCTCTAGGGGACCGAGCCTATATCCCCGCTAAAGGAAAAGGGTGCTGGAGGCTTTTTATAACCTCGCCCTACCCTGAACTGTTCCCGGCCTCCCAGGCCCGTGCCCAGTCCCAGCTGCGTTCAGACTAAGAGTCATACCCCGCGTGAGTGCTGTTCTGGAAGAATGGTGGCCTGGATTCGTGTGTGAGAACGAAGTGATTGTGAGGATCTCAGCTCCTGAGGGTGGTGCGGCGGAGATGAGAATGTGTGCTGAGGATAGTTTTCATGGTACTCAGTGATCGTCTGTCATGGCTGTGATATAAGGTGGGAAGAAGGGTCACACCATCATGGGCGGGAGCTACAGTCGTGTGTGTTCACAGTCATGAGTGAGCACGTGAGCGCAGCTTGATCCCAGCGTTCTTCTTTGTAGACCCAGTACCGTGGAGTTGGCATGGTGTTGCTGGAGGCTTGAACATCAGGACTGCTAGTTGAGCCTCGACTAGTGTGGGCAGGTCACTTAACCATGTGGGAATAATCCTGGCCCCCCACCCACACCCTTCTCCCCCATCCCCAGGATGTGGTGGGATAAAGTGTGTGATAGCACTCGGCAAGATGCCAGCAGAATAGGAGTCGTGACTGGCGACTTCTGCTAAGCCCCCATTTTAAGTAAAATTCTCTGTTTTCAGGAAACTGGCAAGCATTTCCCCATTTCTGGTGTTAAAACTACAACCAAGAAGCAAGGTGGAGAGCTCTGTCGGATCGTTTGCAGGGAAGTGTGATAGGTCACTTTAGGCGATTTGTAACCGTATGGCTGACTTTGCAGTGGGGTTGGAATCACTGTGCGTGACTCACGGGGGCACCGGGCTCATGATGCTAGCCCCTGATGTTTATATATAACTCGAGGGCTGCTCATAATGGTGATAATGGACGCAAAGGCCACACTCAGAGGCGGAGAGCGGTGACAAAAGAAGGGGTGTGCCTGTGTGTGATGAGTGTGCATGTGGACGTGCAGGGGAGGTGGAGGACAGCTTGTGGATGAGCAGGTGTGTTCTGAGAGAATTGAATCTCCGGTTCTTTTCCGTTGAGGGAGCTAGTCTAAAATGATCCCTTCTGACTGGGGAAGGGAAGAATCCGGCTAAAGGGTTAACCAGAACTCGCCTTGAAGGAGATGGCCGAGCATGGCCAGCCCTGGCTGAGCAAGACCTGCCTGTGATAGAGACCAGGCTCTGCTCTGCCCAGCAAGGGCTCTTGGGCTGGAGCCTGGAAGCCTGGCACTCACACCCGAGGATGAATGGGCTGGCTCAGTCCCACCTGGAGACCCACATCTCTTATCTACACTGTTACAGTGTAGGTTCAGGGGGTTTGGGGGCGTTTCTATGTGCTGAGAGCTGGCAGACCACCGGTGTGTGTGATGACGCTAGCTTAGGGAGACGAGCAGTGAGAGCTTTCCTAATGCACCAGGTAGGAAAACCTTACCCCTTAAAGAGGGTGAGAGAAAAGAAGGTATGTGAATGTTCCTATTTGAGGTTAGAACACCATAACATAATGTAATTGCTTCAGAAATATTTAGAGAGATTTTATAGTTTGGGGGTGTTTTTTTAGACTTATTCATTAGAGTAAATATCTATAAAATTCCAATTAAATGGTGTCTAAAAATTGAAAGCAGCAGTCTACAGGCAAAATGCCAACATTTCTTTGTTTTTCGTTTTTTAAATATGAGAACATCTAGCATTTAAAAATCAACCAGAAACTAGGCTTGATTCTGTTTAATATTTTATATGATTGGACATCTTAAATCAATAATGTTTCTATTTTATAGCAGCAATTCTGTGTTTATTCAAAACCATAATTCTGTGATGTTACTGGAATGACTTTATATGGCTTTGTGTTGGTTTAAATGCTAATGGCCACATTTCAAATTAAAATAGTATTTTGCTGATAGACACAAACATGACATATGAAAGAATAGTTAATTTTCCTGATTGTAAAGTGTTTTATTTCAAGGAAAAAAATGTTCTTTTTCTAAGGGCTGTGGAAAAAAAAAAAAACATTATCAAGGGTTTAAGATAGATTTCTGCACTTTGGGAATTGGAATTTGTGCCTATGGAATTTTTGGAGCAGCCTAAGCTACCTTTTAGCTTGATACGTGTGCTAGAAATTTTTTCATTATCATGTTTTGTGATATGTGATAAATTCAGGGTGCTGTGCTTAAGCTTCGCTTCAAGTTTGGGAAGGTGTGTCTCCCTCATTCCAAGCCCTGGCAGATACCCCTACCCCTGTAGCACCCCACCTCTCACCCCACTCCCCACCTGTCCTTCCTTAGACCCGCTGTGAAAGAGTGAAGTCAGTCCCTGACTGTTAGAAGGTGTGTTTCTTCCTCCACGGAGTAAGCGAACTATAATCATGATTTCTGAGCCTCTGCTTTCCTGTCTGGGAAGAGTGCTGCGTTCTCTCCTCCTTCGATGTCTCTTTAATAAACATGTTGTCTTTATTTGTCTTTGGAAGTGGCCTCCTGGGCCACCTCTCAATTTTCTCCATGATTTCTGTTGGAAACAAATTCTCTGTCCTGTGTCTGTTTACTGCTCTCTCCTAATCCTGTGTATCATTGAAGACATGCTGGAGACAGTTTTTGTTTTTATTATGCAATTATGTCATATGTGTATTTCAGTAAAATGTCAAACCATCAACAGAGGATGATGTTAAAAATTATCCAAATAAATAGTTTTCTATTTCTTCTAATCAGACCTAGTCCAATCAGTTGAATGACAGTGAATAGGATTCTCTGCTGGTATTTAAACAGAGTGTTCCCAGCCCACGGTGCCCTGGGATGTGGATTACGGTGCCTGATTTACCTGATGTGTTCTCAGTGCCTGTCACCTGTGTGTGTTTTGTGCAATGGCAGTGGGTGTCTCAAACCTGGCGTCTTATTTGGGAGCCTCAGAGAGGGTAACAGCTCTTTCTTCCCAGTGATCCAGAATAGACGGTGAAACCCTGGTTTAATGTATCATCCCTTGAGAAGTGTGTCCTAGAGAACACTGCCTGGCTGACTTGCAGGCTGCTCAGTACTGCTGGGCTTGCCCTTGCTGCCCAGGCCTGCAGCTCTGCTGTGAAAGAGCTTTCACCCACTTGGCATTAGAGTTGCCTTCTTGATGTCCCCCTGAGAATGGTATGGATGTGCCTCTAAGAGAAAGGATTTCCCAGGCTCAGATGTGCTGGAAGCTTGGGTCCTGTGAGAGTGTATGTGCGTGCGTGTATGTGCCTGTATGTGTACATGTGGGCACGTGTGAGCGTGTGTGTCTTGTGCCTGTGATCAGAGGGACAGGTGAGTGAGGGGCAGTCTTAGCATGCCACGGAGTGTTCTGGGTTTGGACCTGCGACACCTTTGTCATTCTCCTGTGAGACCACAGCATTCCTAGCTGGGAACCTTAAAGATTTGACTCCAGGCCACAATTTCACCCCACAGTTCATAAAATGGAAAAGTCTGCTGCACCTGTGTTGAAAGAATGGTTCGAACCAGACCCAGCCTGGTTGGTGCACCATCTTTGAAAGGATCCTCTCCTAGGCCGAGTGCTGCTATGAACAAGGCCATTTTCACAGGAGCCTCTTGGGCGGTTCCGTGCGCCTTTCTGTTCTAAATGAACATCCCCCACCCCTGACTGGCATCTGCAGGAGGCCCATCTGAGCATTCCCACACAAGGGGCTCAGCTCTGCTGCATCTGGCAAGACTGCGGCCACCATCCTCTCTGACCCCCACCCCACCCCCTCCACTACAAATATCTATAAAATTCCAATTAAATGGTGTCTAAAAATTGAAAGCAGCAGTCTACAGGCAAAATGCCAACATTTCTTTGTTTTTCGTTTTTTAAATATGAGAACATCTAGCATTTAAAAATCAACCAGAAACTAGGCTTGATTCTGTTTAATATTTTATATGATTGGACATCTTAAATCAATAATGTTTCTATTTTATAGCAGCAATTCTGTGTTTATTCAAAACCATAATTCTGTGATGTTACTGGAATGACTTTATATGGCTTTGTGTTGGTTTAAATGCTAATGGCCACATTTCAAATTAAAATAGTATTTTGCTGATAGACACAAACATGACATATGAAAGAATAGTTAATTTTCCTGATTGTAAAGTGTTTTATTTCAAGGAAAAAAATGTTCTTTTTCTAAGGGCTGTGGAAAAAAAAAAAAAAACATTATCAAGGGTTTAAGATAGATTTCTGCACTTTGGGAATTGGAATTTGTGCCTATGGAATTTTTGGAGCAGCCTAAGCTACCTTTTAGCTTGATACGTGTGCTAGAAATTTTTTCATTATCATGTTTTGTGATATGTGATAAATTCAGGGTGCTGTGCTTAAGCTTCGCTTCAAGTTGGGAAGGTGTGTCTCCCTCATTCCAAGCCCTGGCAGATACCCCTACCCCTGTAGCACCCCACCTCTCACCCCACTCCCCACCTGTCCTTCCTTAGACCCGCTGTGAAAGAGTGAAGTCAGTCCCTGACTGTTAGAAGGTGTGTTTCTTCCTCCACGGAGTAAGCGAACTATAATCATGATTTCTGAGCCTCTGCTTTCCTGTCTGGGAAGAGTGCTGCGTTCTCTCCTCCTTCGATGTCTCTTTAATAAACATGTTGTCTTTATTTGTCTTTGGAAGTGGCCTCCTGGGCCACCTCTCAATTTTCTCCATGATTTCTGTTGGAAACAAATTCTCTGTCCTGTGTCTGTTTACTGCTCTCTCCTAATCCTGTGTATCATTGAAGACATGCTGGAGACAGTTTTTGTTTTTATTATGCAATTATGTCATATGTGTATTTCAGTAAAATGTCAAACCATCAACAGAGGATGATGTTAAAAATTATCCAAATAAATAGTTTTCTATTTCTTCTAATCAGACCTAGTCCAATCAGTTGAATGACAGTGAATAGGATTCTCTGCTGGTATTTAAACAGAGTGTTCCCAGCCCACGGTGCCCTGGGATGTGGATTACGGTGCCTGATTTACCTGATGTGTTCTCAGTGCCTGTCACCTGTGTGTGTTTTGTGCAATGGCAGTGGGTGTCTCAAACCTGGCGTCTTATTTGGGAGCCTCAGAGAGGGTAACAGCTCTTTCTTCCCAGTGATCCAGAATAGACGGTGAAACCCTGGTTTAATGTATCATCCCTTGAGAAGTGTGTCCTAGAGAACACTGCCTGGCTGACTTGCAGGCTGCTCAGTACTGCTGGGCTTGCCCTTGCTGCCCAGGCCTGCAGCTCTGCTGTGAAAGAGCTTTCACCCACTTGGCATTAGAGTTGCCTTCTTGATGTCCCCCTGAGAATGGTATGGATGTGCCTCTAAGAGAAAGGATTTCCCAGGCTCAGATGTGCTGGAAGCTTGGGTCCTGTGAGAGTGTATGTGCGTGCTGTATGTGCCTGTATGTGTACATGTGGGCACGTGTGAGCGTGTGTGTCTTGTGCCTGTGATCAGAGGGACAGGTGAGTGAGGGGCAGTCTTAGCATGCCACGGAGTGTTCTGGGTTTGGACCTGCGACACCTTTGTCATTCTCCTGTGAGACCACAGCATTCCTAGCTGGGAATCTTAAAGATTTGACTCCAGGCCACAATTTCACCCCACAGTTCATAAAATGGAAAAGTCTGCTGCACCTGTGTTGAAAGAATGGTTCGAACCAGACCCAGCCTGGTTGGTGCACCATCTTTGAAAGGATCCTCTCCTAGGCCGAGTGCTGCTATGAACAAGGCCATTTTCACAGGAGCCTCTTGGGCGGTTCCGTGCGCCTTTCTGTTCTAAATGAACATCCCCCACCCCCGACTGGCATCTGCAGGAGGCCCATCTGAGCATTCCCACACAAGGGGCTCAGCTCTGCTGCATCTGGCAAGACTGCGGCCACCATCCTCTCTGACCCCCACCCCACCCCCTCCACTACCAGCCGTGTCTCATTTGTGGTCCTGACGCTTTGTCTCTGTCCTACACCCACCCACTGCCAGGGCATGCGGAAGGAGGGCAGAGCAGGGCCCCCCTTCTCTGCAGACTGCCCTCACATTGGGGAGCACTGGCTGCAGATGGAGACCTGCACAGCCAGACCCCGGACGTCCTTCACCCTTTTAGCAGCCACTGAGGTGCAGACAAACTGCCAGCACCTAAGGGGTGCTGCCTGGATACAGGACGGGTGACCTTAGACCTGAGGTGGGGAGGAAACGCCTCTCTGAGATGCCAATGTTTCTGTGGCAAAGGACTGAGTAACTGTACTGTCCCTATTAAGCTTGCCAGTTTTCTCCAAGTCTTTGGTGAAAACATAATTTTCTTGGAGCCAAGAGCTACCCCTTGCCCACAGATAGTCTGTAAGCATCTTAAATGTTTCCCTAACACAGTTAGCTACAATGGGAGGCCTTTTCCCAGGCCCTGTCCCGAGGGAACCTGGGGCCCAGGGTAAGGCAAGAGATGTGTATAAGAGACAGGTCCCACCTGGAGAAAGAACACCAGGCCAAGCAGAATGAACGCAAAAACTGCAGCAGAAGAGGCGAGAGGCCGTCACTCCAGACACCTGCCTGACAGAAGTTTTGGATCACCTCAATGTGGGTGTGGCCCAGGGCAACCGGAGCCAGAGAAAGCTGGACCACAAGGTGAAGACCCTACAGATTCAGGCTGCCCAGTCTGCCAAGCAGGCAGGTCAGTGGATTGGGATGGTGGAGAACTTCAACCGGCACTCAAGGAAATCGAGGATGTGCAGAAGTGGGCTCAGAAAATCGAGCTGGACATGTGCACCATTGCCACCACGCTGAAGTACATCTACAAAGGGCAGCGGCAGTCAGCCCCCTCCTGGCCCAGCTGCCTTCCCTTCCCCCACTCCTCCTACCTGCCCCAGGTGGGCAGGAGGGAGGCTGATAGCCCACGAATAAAACACAGGCCTTCAAAACTGCCAGCACCTAAGGGGTGCTGCCTGGATACAGGACGGGTGACCTTAGACCTGAGGTGGGGAGGAAACGCCTCTCTGAGATGCCAATGTTTCTGTGGCAAAGGACTGAGTAACTGTACTGTCCCTATTAAGCTTGCCAGTTTTCTCCAAGTCTTTGGTGAAAACATAATTTTCTTGGAGCCAAGAGCTACCCCTTGCCCACAGATAGTCTGTAAGCATCTTAAATGTTTCCCTAACACAGTTAGCTACAATGGGAGGCCTTTTCCCAGGCCCTGTCCCGAGGGAACCTGGGGCCCAAGGTAAGGCAAGCTGGCAGCAAGGGCCCCGGGGAAGTGCAGAATGTCTGTGAGGGGCCTAGAGGGCTCACCTGATTGATCTTAGACCACCTCCAGAGGCTGGAGCCCCTTTCAGTGTCTTGTGGTCTTCAAGAGGATGACTCAGGCACCGGCCATTCTCAGCCTGAGCACAGGCTGCAGGCCAGGTGCCCACGGCCACGGAAGCGGGCCCTGCACGCGGCCCAGCCCCGTGCGCGTCTGTCCACTGTGGTGCGGTCCTGAGTGTGCTGTGGCTGCGGTGTGTGTGTCATCCCTCACTCCCATGGCTTTAAAGCAGAACCACGGGCCTGGGCGGCTGCTTGGTCTGCTCGCCCCCTGGCCCCTGCACTCGACTCCTTCATCCGGAACACGGTCAATGAGCCCTTGCCCACCCGCACCGGAGAACAGCCAGGCTATGGCCCTCGCCCCACCTGAGGTCTGGGAGGTGGCGCTCTGCTGCCTTGCTTCCGTGGACTGTCATTTAGACCTGGGCCTGGGTTCTTGGCCATGGCAGACCCTAGTACTGGTAACCAGGCCTTGTTCCCTGCGAGTGGAGGTGTTTGGAAAGGTCACTGGCCTCAAACACCCCAACCCAGGCCATCTTGAACTCCTGACCACACCCTTTATCCCTGAGCCCACAGGGACACCATGAGGGGCATTCAGACAAGTGGTCAGTCCCCTGGACTGTCCTCTGGAGAAACCTTCCTTTCCCATGACTGACTCAGGCAGGAGCACAGCCAGGACCCAGGCTGCCCCCCACTCTCTACCCCGCCCCAGCCACCCATGTTGTCTAACTGGTTTTGCCATTCTCATTGATCTAGGCGGGATTAAGGACACTGCATGACATTGGGCCAGAAATCCGGCGGGCTATATCATGCGATTTGCAAGATGATGAGCCAGAGGAAACAAAACGAGAAGAAGAAGAAGATGTGTTCAAAGTAATTATTCCACGCCTAGCTACACACTGGCCACTTGGAAGTAGCAGGGCAGGAGTCCAGTTGGGGCAGTTAACGATCTGCAAGAGAGCCTGGAGGACGCACAGCGCCCTCAAGCCTAGAGGGGCTCACGGACCCTGCCTGCCCCCCGCAGCTGACCCTCCCCATCCCCCAGCACCCCTTCCAGGGCCAGGCCTGCTCCTCCTCTGAGCTTGCTCCTCTGCCGCACACCGGCCACCTCGGAGGAGCTTGGCCACAACCACGGGCTGGTGTGGATGAGCATCCCGGGTCCTTCTAGCAACTGCCGGCCCTCCCTACCTGCTCTCTCCCCACCGGGCTGGCTCTTTGGTCTGCCAGCCGGCCCTCTGCTTCCTAGCCCCTGGCCCAGAGACATGCCTGCGGCCCGGCCTCAGCTGCTGGGGCCACCAACAGCCCTGCTGGACGAAAGTCCGCTTACCTTGGAGCAACTGGAAGAGCCCCCTCGAGCGACAGCCTCGTGCTTGCTCCCCAGCTCAGGAGTCGGTAACCTTCCTCATTTCAGGGGGACCAGCAGCAGCACACACAGGCACCCCGATCACTGAGACACTCAGATTGTTTTCCAGGGATCCTACGGAGCTTACCTAGAATTTGTTTTTCATGTAGAAAAAAAAATGACCTAACATAGCTAGCCTGCATCAAATATTTGTTAAATTACCTGGTGTTGTCTCCCATTATTTTGCAGAGAAATGGTGCCCTGCTTGGAAACCATGTCAATCATGTTAATAGTGATAGGAGAGATTCCCTTCAGCAGACCAATACCACCCACCGTCCCCTGCATGTCCAAAGGCCTTCAATTCCACCTGCAAGTGATACTGAGAAACCGCTGTTTCCTCCAGCAGGAAATTCGGTGTGTCATAACCATCATAACCATAATTCCATAGGAAAGCAAGTTCCCAGCTCAACAAATGCCAATCTCAATAATGCCAATATGTGCAAAGCTGCCCCTGGAAAGCGGCCCAGCATTGGGAACCTTGAGCTTGTGTCTGAAAACGGGCATCATTCCTTCCACAAGCATGGCCGTGAGCCTCACAGAAGGTGCAGTATTAAAAGGTAACGTTTCAAAGGGGTTTGCACTTGGTAACATATTGTTGCCCCAGGCAGGTTTTGCTCACTCCATCTCCAGCAGAGGCGGGAATTCTTTGTGGGCGTTTCCATGACCCCCTGTGAGTGCCCTCAGGTCCTAGCTTCTTCAGGCACTGGCCATGTGATGGTCCCAAAGGATAAAGGGCCACAGGCCAGCCTGCAGCCTGCCCCTTAACACAGCATCTGCAAACTCGACCTTCCCTAACTAGCTTGTTCTGTGATGGGCCAGAGCGTAAACGTTTTAGAGTTGGTGCACACACAGTCTCTACTGTGACTACTCACCTATGTTCTCGTAGCAAGAAGGCTGCCATGGACAGTACGGAGACACGTGTGTGCAGCTGCGTCCTGATAAAGCTTGCTTTGTGGACAGTAAGATGCCCGCTTCATGTAGTCCCACGCAGCGAGCTACCTTTCTTCCTTTGATTTTGTCTCAGCCCTTTCAGTTCAGTTCAGTCGCTCAGTCGTGTCTGACTCTTCGCAACCCCATGGACTGCAGCACGCCAGTCCGTTAAAAAGTCTAGCTTGTGGGTCACAGAGAAACAGATGATGGCCTATATTTGGCCTGGGAACCACAGTTTGCTGAGTCCGGCTCTGGGGAGTAACTTGATATATCCTTTGTGTAAAGTTTGCTGGAAATATTTTAACTTTTATTTTCTCCCTCCCTCTCATGTTATGCCTTTCCTGGATAGAACCCGCTATTATGAAACTTACATTAGGTATGTGCTCGTTGCCTGTGTTTATGTGTTAAATGCTGTGTGTTCCCGGTGGGACCAGAGGGCCTCTCCAGTGCCGGGAGGTGACCGTGCCCTGAGAGCCAGCTCGCCTAGTGTAGGGTGGCCTGGCCCTGGGCTGTGGATGCAGAGCTTCAGATCCGTATCTGCAGAGACTGGGTTACCATCCAGGGGCCCACATTCCCATGCCGCGTGCCCAGAGCTGTAGCCCCACCGGCCTCAGCACAGTGCTGGGTGAGCGGACCTATGGAGCTGGGCAGTCGTTCTGCTCTGTGGGGTTGAGACTTTTGTGGGGGCTTGTGAAAGCTTGACCCCTCACCTCCTGAAGAGCAGGGCCTTCCTGATCTGCCTACGTGCAAAGGGTCCTGCTCCCCGTGTGTTGAGCCCAGTGGACTTGTCGGTGGGATGGTCATTTTGTTGAGGATGGGGACGATCCACCTCTGGGTTTACTGCTCAGCAAGGGGGCAGTCACTGGGGCTGGAGGAGGGTGGGAGAGAGTGGAGAGCTTGGAGGACCCAGAGTCTTCTGTTTGGAGAGCGGCGACAGCACAGCACCTGGCTGCCTGTGCTGAGGGCTGAGGCCAGGACCGCTGGGTTTCAGGGGGTCATCACATGACAGTCTTGGGGCAGGGCTGTCTTTGGGAAATGCAACAGGTGCTGTCCAGGAGTCTCTCTCCCTGGGACACAGTACACAAAGCTCCTGTCAGCTTCCTGGGTCAGGGGCTCCAGGCTCTGAAGTCACCCTGGGCCCGGGGCCCGTGCCTCTCGGGGACCCAAGCAGGCGGCCCGGGAGCCCATCGCTGCAGGTCTCCAGGTCTGTTCTCTTGCTGCTTTCCCACACTGCATCTATTCTGTTGGCTTCCAGGCAGCCTCTGAGGGCAGTGGATTGGTGCTGGCATCATCAAGGCCCGAGAGAGAGCCCTTCCTGGTATATACATGCATACACACACACAGTTCCCCCACACATACACCCCCCACTCAGACTCCCCCCACAACACACACACACACCACACACAGCCACACAGTTCCCCCACATACACCCCCACACACACTTCATACACTCTCTCCCCACAACACACACACACCACACACAGCCACACAGTTACGCCCACATACACCCCCACACACACTTCACACAGACTCTCCCCACAACACACACACACCACACACAGCCACACAGTTACGCCCACATACACCCCACACCTCATACACACACACCCCACATACACTCCCCCCCACAACACACACCCCACACCTGTC